>WBNQ01070558.1:49285-88298 GCA_013401375.1 Spizella passerina | reverse complement strand
GAAGAAGAAGAAGGAGAAAGGCTGGACACACCCAGATCCCTCCATCTTGCCTCCTGAACTCCCATACCAAAACCCAAAAATCTACTTTTCCACCCTGTGATATCTTCACTATTATTCTACCTAAACTGTTGTGGCTTGCTGATTTTCATCTAAGGTTGGTAATTTGCTCCACGGGTCACAATCAAACCCAGAGGTGTCCTGGGCTCTGTGCCAGGGTCTCTCAGTCCCCTGGCAGGGTCCTGGCCATTCTGGACAGCCAGAGGGATGTGCTGGGTTCCCACATCACATGTCTTTACAAAAGTGTACAAATATGAACAAAAAAATAATTTATTTATTTTTAAAATTCAAGCCATGTTGTGCCTCAATAGTCCTTGAGGAGGATGCAGTAGCAGGTGCAGGGATGGCCTGGTGACATTGCTGAGAGCCAGAGCACCAGCACTGCGGGACACAGAGGGAATTCCTTGTGGGAACAGCGACCCTGCAGCGCCTCCCCGAAACACAAACCCCACACTCTCCCAACCACTTTGTTCGTCCACATAAATCCCACTGTGCTCACTGGAGATCAGTTCTAGGACAGGAAAAATTCTCTCAGTTTCCTCTTGACAGCTCCAGAAGAGGAAAAGGAGGTTACATGGGGGAAGAAACCTGTAAGTATGGTTTGCTATCAGAAAATAGCAACAAACTTGAGTATTTCAGCAAGCCTGTGTGGCTGTGGCAGCAGAATCAACAACTGGAGTACCTCCATTTCTGAGAGTGGGGAAATGATGTGCCTTTACAGCAGTTCCTCTCAGAAAAGCAATAATGAAAGCCATATATTATACTCAGATTTTCTACAGTACACAATTCAGTGTTACAGAGAAGCTATTCTTAAATTTACAGAGCTCCCAAAAAATGCCAGCTCTGGTTCACAACAAACCTTCAAGGTTTGAAAATGGTCTTTGGTCTGCATTGAAAGAACACAAAATCCTCTCCGTATTTTTTCCAAAGGAAAATGTGTCAGATACCAAATTTTGTATAAACCCAAATACTTTCCAGTCCTGGACTCATCTCCTTTCTCTGTGCCCTGCCTGTGCAAGGGATCAGTGAGCACTCTGCAGTCAGAAAGTTACCAGAACAAACATGCCACCAGGATACATTTCCATATTGACTCCTGCCACATTTGATCTAAATGCAATTTAATTAAAATCATCAGCACAGGGCACACGGAGATCCAGCAAGTGCCAGTGTTGGACAAGAGCACAGAGAGAAGTTCTAACTCTGCTGGCTACCCATGTTCCAGCTGGGCATGTTACAGCACCTTTGCTGCACAAATCTCTTACAGATTACAGCAGCAGTATTTTTTTTGTCTTGGTCCTTTCTGAATTAGAACAGAGTCATACCAAGAAAACAAGAATGGTTTCCTTTTGTAATGGGATTACTCCCACTTTCAGCTCAGCAGAATTATTACATCTCAAACTTCCAATGATACAGAAGCTTTAGGTATAGGAAAGCTGACATTTGACAAAAAATGTTGCTGGGGTTTTCAGTACAATTATTAGAAATACCTGCTGTTAAATTCTGTAGGTTACAGAAGAACACAGCACCATGCTAATATTCACTAACAGAAATCCCACAGAATGCACAAATGGCACCAAATACTTTCATAAAATGCACTTGAAAAAACAATATCAAATTTCTTATATTAAGAAATACATTTTTTAATGATCTTACAAAATTTCTCTTGGACTTGTTATATGTTGTTGTTGTTGCTACCTCCAGACACAACCCTGCAAATTGTTTTAAATTGTGATTAAAATACCAAACAACTGTAAGATTTTATCAGCCAGTAATACCACTTACTGTGCTGGAAAGATAATATGGAATGTCATCAGAAGCATTATGCAAACAAAACAAGCTATTTTAGCTCCACTAAAATTTAAAATACAAGCAAGTAATGAAATAACAAAAACAATTGATACATATTGACATAACTTTACAAACAGTGGAGGATTAAGGAGAGGGAGAAAAAAAAGAACCCAAAGCAATTTAAAATGCACGTCCGAGAGACTCTCTAAAAACAGAAAGAAATGAACCAAATAGTTCATTCTGTTCACCTGTGACAAAAAAAAAAACAAAGACTGTTTNGCAGTTCCTCTCAGAAAAGCAATAATGAAAGCCATATATTATACTCAGATTTTCTACAGTACACAATTCAGTGTTACAGAGAAGCTATTCTTAAATTTACAGAGCTCCCAAAAAATGCCAGCTCTGGTTCACAACAAACCTTCAAGGTTTGAAAATGGTCTTTGGTCTGCATTGAAAGAACACAAAATCCTCTCCGTATTTTTTCCAAAGGAAAATGTGTCAGATACCAAATTTCGTATAAACCCAAATACTTTCCAGTCCTGGACTCATCTCCTTTCTCTGTGCCCTGCCTGTGCAAGGGATCAGTGAGCACTCTGCAGTCAGAAAGTTACCAGAACAAACATGCCACCAGGATACATTTCCATATTGACTCCTGCCACATTTGATCTAAATGCAATTTAATTAAAATCATCAGCACAGGGCACACGGAGATCCAGCAAGTGCCAGTGTTGGACAAGAGCACAGAGAGAAGTTCTAACTCTGCTGGCTACCCATGTTCCAGCTGGGCATGTTACAGCACCTTTGCTGCACAAATCTCTTACAGATTACAGCAGCAGTATTTTTTTTGTCTTGGTCCTTTCTGAATTAGAACAAAGTCATACCAAGAAAACAAGAATGGTTTCCTTTTGTAATGGGATTACTCCCACTTTCAGCTCAGCAGAATTATTACATCTCAAACTTCCAATGATACAGAAGCTTTAGGTATAGGAAAGCTGACATTTGACAAAAATGTTGCTGGGGTTTTCAGTACAATTATTAGAAATACCTGATGTTAAATAATGTAGGTTACAGAAGAACACAGCACCATGCTAATATTCACTAACAGAAATCCCACAGAATGCACAAATGGCACCAAATACTTTCATAAAATGCACTTGAAAAAACAATATCAAATTTCTTATATTAAGAAATACATTTTTTAATGATCTTACAAAATTTCTCTTGGACTTGTTATATGTTGTTGTTGTTGCTACCTCCAGACACAACCCTGCAAATTGTTTTAAATTGTGATTAAAATACCAAACAACTGTAAGATTTTATCAGCCAGTAATACCACTTACTGTGCTGGAAAGATAATATGGAATGTCATCAGAAGCATTATGCAAACAAAACAAGCTATTTTAGCTCCACTAAAATTTAAAATACAAGCAAGTAATGAAATAACAAAAACAATTGATACACATTGACATAACTTTACAAACAGTGGAGGATTAAGGAGAGGGAGAAAAAAAAGAACCCAAAGCAATTTAAAATGCACGTCCGAGAGACTCTCTAAAAACAGAAAGAAATGAACCAAATAGTTCATTCTGTTCACCTGTGACAAAAAAAAAACAAAGACTGTTTTGATGGTCATGGAACCTAAAACAAGGGAAAAATTTTGTTCATCTCCCCTTCTGTGTTTGTATTTTATCTTCTAGATAAGCCTTCCTCGCAGCCAAGTTAAAAAGTTTTATTATTGTTCTTTGAGCCTTTTTAAGTTGGTTTGGGTTTATTTCTTGACTTTCAGACAAAGCTTTGTATTCTGCCCTGTCTCTACCTCCTCAGCTCATTTATCTTCTGTGACTTCAGAGGAATCTGCACACTGGAGCCCGCTTTGCTTTGTTTCTGTACTGCAGTTTAGCCTTTTGATTCCTCCTGCTTGCCTCTGTAATACTGAATTTGCTAATGTTTGCCTTTAATTCCAACAGCATTCAACCAACAGAATGATTTTCATTTGCAGGAAATCAACATTTTCTTGCCCATCTGTATTTGTGATGTTCCATGTAATGTTCAAAGCAGCTGTAACTGCAGCACTTAGGTAAGTTCAAGATGAAGGTTGTGTATTTCCTTTACTTGTGTACAGATGAAGCCAGGGGAATATCAGCAAAGCTTCAAGCTAATGCTCTCCAACTCTGCTGTGGAGGGGAAAGGTTAATGAACACTCCTCTCATGTCTCTCTTCTCCATCTCGTCCCAACAGAATTTTCTTCAGATCTGAACTGCACAACAGAACAGAGCAGATGCCAAGAACTAAAAGATTATTTATTAATTTACAATTACAAGCCCTAATTCTACAGCCTCAGTGTGCACAAACTGTGTAAGACCCCAGGAGTTTTGCATCTCAAGAACTGCATTAAATGCCAAATTTTCTTCACAACATCTGGAACAACTTCGGTTTGGAATTCCATACTTATAGTTTCACACCTTGACATGGGTTTTCTGACTTACATTTTACTTAATACTAGTATAAGAGTAACAGAATAACATCTTGCTCCAAATTCCCCCTGAAACTAATCCAGAAACCCATGAAAATAATTCTGTGATAAAGAGTAGAAGCCAGTCCAGTGATAACCATTCTCTTTAGGTGATTGTCAGAACGACCTGATTCTGTACCAGTAACCTTGTCTTTATTTGGTAGCTGGAAGACAGGTTTTATTTAGCCCATCTTTCATGTCGCTGGGGAACTTTCTGTGGACATTTGTTCTTCCCTTACAGAGAAGCATCTCAGTGATTGTACACCTTCATGTCTGGTGCCCACATCATCCCTTTACACCACTGTACCTCAGGCATGGGTTGCAATTTCACCCACTTCCAGAGGGCTCATGGAGAACTCAGCTCAGCATCACACCCAGCTCTCTGTTTGTTACCTTCAGCAAATTATTCTCAGTTCTAAAGCATCTTATTTATGAAATGTTTTCTTTAAAACTAATGTGAAGTGGAAACCTTATGTTTAAAGGCAGCAAGCCAGAAGTGCACACCTGTGATGCAGTTTACAACAAAACTGGTGAAGGACAGAACCTCAGCTCCCACTGGGACCAGTGTAACCTCATTAATTTGTGCCCACTCACCAGGTCATCCTTAGCTTTTCAACCCAATGCACAAAATTTAACCTTTGGATTGGTCTTTTCTATAAATGAAATGTTTTATTTTATAAGGAATCTTATATATTGACAAAATATGTAACAGGAATTCAAACTCTAGGAAGAGCAGTTACTACTTTTCAGGAAAAACTTTACATGTTTAGTAAGTGTGGTCAGCCAAAATAAGTGGTCCATTATGCACAGGATGACAGTGTCATAAAGTTTTTTAAAATGGACTTTTGTCTGTCAAAGGGAGTTGGGGAATTGCTTTTTCTACTAAGTTCTAGGTCCTTTTGTGAGCAAGATTATTTATATACACATTAGTTCATTTCAAAACTGCTAATCTGATTTTTCATCATTATATAATCCCACAGCTTTTAAAAGTTAAGCATCTATGGTCTGGACTCCTTATTGGTATAAGAAATTGCTTGAGTAGACTTTGTCCAACATTCTCCCTGTTTCAAAAAATGACAAAAGTCACCCTGGCACTAACAATAATAGTTCCCTAATATTTCAAATTGCAAGTTGTTGAAGAATGAAACTTGATGTGAATAGAGCAGGACCAACAACAAGCATGGAAATGTCATGGAGAAATACACAGCCACACACAATTTCAGTTCAATTTCAGTATTTCCCACACTGCCACTTTCTCCCCCTGAAGTTAAACCTCAAAAGTGCAAACTCTGCTCCCACTCTGAAACCAAAACCCTGCCAAAACCATCTCTTGGTCAGCTTTCAGCAAGGGCCACAAAAAATCTGAAGTACATCTCATGGCCTCTGTGCAGGAGTGAAGCTTCATCATTTGCATGTACCTTTCACACAGTAGAGCTTAAAAATGCATTCCACAATCCTATTTATTATTTACCATGCTATCAGACCAGAGGAAAATTTGTATTTCCTTTCATCAGTACGAAAACCAGGATGTCTGTGGTGGACTCTAAACGTAACTGCTGACATTTTGATGTCTCAGGAAACTGGATTTTATATGCCTAAAAATTAAAGAAGCAAATTATTTAAGACTCTCTGGACTTCACTTTTTGCAAAATATATTTAACACACTTTTCATTACATTGGCTTATTTTGCAAAACATTCCATAGCTGATGGAGAAGGAGATGACTTTGTGAGGCCACTGGACACAGAGAAAGCTGAGCTTCATGAAGAGTAAGATGACTGTGTCTTTGCAAACACACTGTGTGAAACTCCTTGTAGACAGGGCCAGGGACTAACACACGGGGAGGTGATGGAAGAGACTATCAGCTCTAGAAAATGGTATAAATTGGCACAGACTGCTGCTCTGGTAAATTCCTGAACTTAAAGAGAAAGAACAAAGTCTTAACAGAGTTATGAACAGTGAAAAGAACAAAAGAAAGGTGGGTACATGGTAGAGAGGGACATAGAGTAGGGGATGCAGGAAGTGCCTTGTGAGAATCCCGGCCGATGGGGAAAGCAAGAGGGTGATGAGGACGGGAAATTAGGGCAAAAATGGAGCTGTGTCCCCCAGCCATGTGAAAGATCCCATGGGAAATGCCCCAGGGCCTCTCCCTTTATTTCAACGAAGTTACAGGACTCCTCTGTCTCCTTTTCGGACACAAATCTCTGAATTTTCCCACAGGTTCATTACTCTGTGCCTCACAAGCTGACGCAGGGCCCACCCTCAGTAACAGCAGGAAACCAAAAGTTTGGGAGGTCAACCTCAGGTGACAATAAAAACACTCACTGCTGTTATAAATGAGAAGCTTGACTAGGCCAATATTCAAACAGCAATCAATTTATTAATTAATATGGTGAAGTATGAGCAATGCAGGGCTGGGTACAGTGGGGGAAGTTTTCCCTCCAACTGCACACCCATAGTTTGGGCTTACAGGTATTTACAGGGGTACTCATCAGCTTTCTCAGCAGTTTCTATTCCCAGTNTCCTTGAGTTGATGTCCATCTTCCTTTCTCAAGCTGCATGTCTCCTTTTTATATATTCTAAAGCTATAGTTTCAAGAGATCCTTACTACAAGCAATATTCTAAAATTATACTTCAAAAAGTTTTTATTGCAAAACTCTTTCAGGCTTACAAGCAGAAAGTTCCTGTCAAAAAGCAACATCCTTAAAGCTTTAATTCAAATGCTCCTAAATCAACTTAAGACTTATAAAGGTTAACTGCAAACAAAGGATAGCTTCAAAGTCCTTCTTCCATGCTTTATTTTTCTCAGTTATTATTAGAATTCATCTTTATAACTGTCCCATGGTCGGTTTCCACACATATCACAATCACAAATACACACGTTGCCTGTATGTACCTGACATTAAACACAGCTTTGTATTTCACACTGCCGCTGTGGAGGTCACCTTCAGGTGACAAAAAAACCACACTCACTGCTGTGGAAGTCACCTTCGGGTGACAATAAAAACACACTCACTGCTGTAGAAGTCATCCTCAGGTGACAATAAGAACACACTCACTGCCGTGGAAGTCACCTTCAGGTGACAATAAAAACACACTCATTGCTGTGGAAGTCACTCTCAGGTGACAATAAGAACACACTCGCAGCTGTGCAAGGAGGCACGGCTGCCGCTGGGCAGCGGCGCTGGGGGAGGCCCGGCCGCGCGGGGCCGGCCCCGAGCCTGCCCCGGGAGCCGGGGGCAGCGCTGCCAACCGCAGGAGCCCCGCTTGTCCTGCAGGAAGCACGGAAGGAAGCACGGAAGGAAGCACGGACGGTCGGGAGGAGGGGAGGAGCCGGCCGGACCCCGGCGGGAGTCGGAGCGGCTGCGGGCTCAGGGTCGGGCTCGGGCGGGAGCGCGGCGCGGAGCGGGCGCTGAGGGCATTGCGGGCACTGCGGGCATTGCGGGTAGGCCTCAATGTCCCGGCCGCGGCTGCTGGGCTGGCCACGCACCCGATAAACGCTTATCCACCACCATATAGACATATATATAAAAGACATATATATTATATCTATATGTGTGTGTGTTTGTGTGCGTGTGTTTAAAACAGAATGCTTTTTTTCCCTTCTCCCCCCTCCCTCCCCCAACACCAAGCCAAGTGCAGTGAGGGTTAAAGAGGACCACAGCAGATAAGGTTGCATTTTGTTTATTTCAATCTATCCGGCTTTTGCCGCGTAACTTAGTCTTTTTCCCCGGCTTTAAGTGGGTGCAGCAGCTGCTGTTTGATCTTATTAACAATGCACGGTGTTTGTTTTCTTTAAGCTTTGTAGCAATACAGTCCATGTGAGCTCATTTTCCAGGTGCGATTTGCTACTGAAGTCTGGTTGCACTGTATGTAAACTGCCTTTGTGCCTTTAACTTCAGAAATGCGAATTTCAGAATTTAGTCTATCTGTGACAACCTAATTAGCATTGGGATGATCTCAAAGACCTTTGAGAAGTGCAGAGCTGAGTGTGGGGATCACGGAGGACACAACAGGTGACAGTCCTGTCAGAGGGGAATTTGAGCTTGTGCCTTTTAGAATAATTTAATGAGTCAAACTGGGTTTCATAGCAGGGATGATTTCTGAGGATTTAATTCCTGCAGTGTTTGAGTCGCAGGTGGAGCTGTCAAGGCCCAGGTGCCACTGGAGCCCTGCCTGTGTTCCAGCCCGACTGTGCCTTCCCCTGTGTGCTCCTATGTGAAAAACAGGAGTTATGGCTAAAATAAGGTGTTCCCACAGTAACTGCAGAAATTGCTGGTGAGTTTTGAGTCCCTACAGGGTAGGGGGTCCGAGACCCATTCTCTGCGATTGAGAGCATTGCCTTGTTTTAGAAATCAGTAAAAAAAATTATACATTTCTATTTCTCCAAATAAACTTTAATATTGAGCTGAGGTAATTTTATACTTTATGCATTTGCTTGGGTTTATTAAGAAAGAGGGAGTACAATATGTCAACTGTTGAGTTTTAGATATTTCAGTTCAGTGCTATTTTACTCTAATTTTTAGAATAGCTACTCTAAAAGTTTTACTACTTAAGGTAAGTGAAGGTTTAGCTGGAGGTTGTTAAATACAAAGCTGTGTTTGGTGTCAGGTACATTCAGGCAATGTGTGTATTTGTGATTGGGATATGTGTGGAGACCGACAGTGGGACAGTTAAAAAGAGGAATTCTAACAATAACTGAGAAAAGTAAAGCATGGAAGAAGACCTTTGAACGTATCTTTTGTTTGCAATTAACCTTGGTTGATTTAGGAGCATTGGAATTAAAGTGTTAAGGATGTGGCTTTTTGCTTGTAGCTAAGCCTTAAAGAGTTCTGCAATAATAACCTTTTGAAATGTAATTTTAGAATATTGCTTGTGTCCTTGAAACTGTAGCTTTGGAATATATATAAAGGAAATATGCTTATCTCATGCCTTAATAAAGCAGAGAAAAACAGCTTGAGAAAGGAAGATGAACATCACCTCAAGGATTTATAGTTTTGATCAAGGGAAGGTGGACATCACTGTTCGGAGATTTACATTCCTTGTAATTGAAAGGTGGACCCACATCTGGGGAGCTGGACTTCACCAGATGGGATTTGTCTTTCTTCTTTCAGAAGCTGGACCCCCACCCTCTGGGGATACTCCTTTTGGGATACATCCTGAAAAACTAAATCACAATAGTGTATAGAAGTGATGTAAAAATTGGGAATAGAAACTGCTGATGAGTAAAAATTGGAATAGAAACTGCTGAGAAAGCTGATGAGTACCCCTGTAAATACCTGTAAGCCTCAACTATGGGTGTGCAGTTGGAGGGAAAACTTCTCCCCCTGTACCCAGCCCTGTATTGCTCATACTTTACCATCTTAATTAATAAATTGATTGCTGCTTGAATATTGGCCTAGTCAAGCTTCTCATTTATAACAGGGTGTGCAATTACCACTCAAATGCTGGTGTGGATGTCACCCTCTCACCAAGCACTGTGCCTTTTTCTGAACAATAATTAGCAGAAATGAAGAAATTTGTCACAAAGTATAATGGGGAATTTCAAAAGCATAAGAAATGCCATGCAGCCCAGTGATCTGGCACAGGCAGGTCTTGCTCTGTGTTCTGGAAATCCTGTCTCATGCTGTAGGTGCTATATATAATTATTTTGCATTTGTGTTCTGCAGTAGCACTGCTAGGGGTTTCATTAGCTTGCTGCCTTGTAAAACCAGCTTTATAAGAGCTGATTGAAGATGTTTTCTTTACTACTTAAATTTATCTTCCATTTGTGTGTGAGCTCAGTTTCTGAGATTTGCCTTAGGATATGCTAAGTGTGTTTTACTAGTTGAAAGAAAATTACAGAAGTGTTGATAGACAAATAATCACTTTGAATGGCTTCTCAACAGGAACTCTTGAAGTTTTAGCAAGAGTTTGTTTTGACAGATAAGTTGGTGCTTTCACTAAATCAGCAGTTTGTTTGCTTAAAAATAGGCTCCCAGAGCTGCAGTTCTGTGTGAATCCTCTTTTTCTGTAAATCAGTATATTGTGCATTGTGGATGACTGGCTCGTACATGCAAACAGAAGGAGGACTCAGAATAGTTTAGACAATTCTTCTGTAGAAGAAGAAAAACCTTATTTATTAGTGTGATATGGGCACAAAGAATAGGAAGGGAGTTGAGTGATCACTAGGATTACTGGAGCAGTAATTATAAAGATCATACTGCAGGAAATACAAGATACAGGAGATGATCATATTCTCTTGAGTTGTGGAAATGCTGCAAAACTGTGCAGGGAGTGGTGTTGTGTGAGGCCAGTGAGATCCTGCACTACCCAGCAAACACTGGCTATGGGATGTTGGCCAGTCTGGTCCTTTTTTACTTATTTTCTGCATGGTTCTGGGTTAGTGGAGTATCACTGGCCTTATCACCAGATGAAACTCTTGCAGAGCTCTGTGTCTAAGTATTGTCAAGTGTTTTATGAGCAGTTAGAATATAATTAGTGACTTTTGTACAAAATGGGATTATTTCATTATTTTCCCTGATACAGAAAAATAACATTAAGGACGTTATGTGGTGATTGTATGTACATGTTTGCTGTTTAAAGACAGCAGAAAATGTGAAATAACCTCAGAATATTTAGTAAATGCACAAAGAGGGATGTTAAAAATATGGTAGTTTACTGTTGGTGTGCAGGAATAGTGGTTTCAGAATTCCATGTTGCTGAATTGTTGCTTTCCTTGTTGCTGTTCAGGCAATGGGCAGCCTGTAAGCATGATTTTGCAGGTTGATTAAGAATGTTAATAACATATAATATTCTTAAGAATACTCAGAAAAACATATAGGATGTTATCATGGGAGTATCTCTGTGCATAATTTAGTGGCTGGACTCTGGGGTCAGACACTCCTGTGCCCCACTGTGGAATTTTAGTTACAAACTTGCAGCAACTCACAGGCTAAAAAATTGTGTTGTTCACTTGAATTCACAGGCTCTCTTTTGTGTGTTTTGAGAAAATCATCTTTATTACCTTGTGCTAAGCAATAATTCTGCTCAAATTTTTCAGAGTACAAAATTGTTGAAGGCAATGCTGTGTTCATTGTTAACTGGAGGTTCAATATTTGCATGTATTTCAGACTGCACGAGTCCTGTGCTCAATTTATTATTTATATTTCTTGTGCTTTATCAGTGTGTGCTTTTTGTGGTAAATTTTCTCCTTTAGGCCCTTTAGACTGCTGATTCTGTGCAGCAGTGGAGCAGAAAGAGTTGGGATTGGAAACTGAAAACAGAGAAGTAGTTTCATTCAGAAGAAAAAGCTCATTCCAAGTAAATGGAGCTATAAGTCATGTTTAGGTTTTAGAGATGTAACTGATGGAGAGGTTTTGTTGGTTCTTCTGTGGAAGGGAATACAGCCTGAAATAAAGGAACAGCAAGAGTGAAGTGTGCTGTGATTTGAAGAATTATAATCTTCAAAAGGAGAGGAGGGGACACTTCTACTGAGGCTGCTTTCTCTGGTTGCCACCAGGGCACTTGGAATTTGGGCCACAGGCAGTTTTCTGTGAGGTGACTTGTTCACAGGGAGCTTTTTGTTTTGCTGGGAAAATTTGCTCCCCAAATTGAGCAGGTCTGTCTCAGTCAAACCCCCTGTGCATTGTCAAAGGCAGCATTTGCTGTGGTTTGAGCCATCTTCTGTGTTAGATGTGAAAAAGCCCAGATGATTTTTATAGACTTGGATGAGTTGCTGCTCTGGTGAATACTGCAGTGAGGAGGGGAGCAGATCTTGGGATTTCTCTGAAGCTGCAGTGGGACTTGTGTTCTCTGACTAAAAGTCTGGTGTGGGGATTGGAAGGAGCAGCTTCATGGTTCTGATACAGTGAATTTGATAGGAAATTATGTATCCTGTCATGGCTTGCAGTGAAAGTCAAACAAATGGGCTTCACCTGAATCACTGGAATTTAATAATAATAATATGACTCACCATGTGGCCCTGAAAAAGCTGTTTTGGAGGGTTACAGCATCATATTGGGCTGTGTGTAATATATATGTCCTCCTTGTAAAATCCTTTGTGGCTGGAGTAACTTCTTGATAAGTAAATTAAATACTGTCCCAGATTATGCATCTTCCATTTTTCTTCACCCAGGTACATATTTATTTCATTATTAAAGGGAAGGTGGGGATATACAGGTAAATATTTGTCACTGTTGCACTGTTGTGGAGGATTGCTTTTGGTGACAGCAAATGCTGGGAACTTACTGACTGGAGTAACTTGTTATTGTTATTATTATTGTTATTAATATTATTAGCATGAGAAACTCATATCCAATCATATTTTTAGGGATATTTGTGTACTGTGGTTTGCTATGATTTGGGTCAGCTACTAATGTAGTTTTATTTCCTGACTTTCAAAATCTGTCTCACAACTCTAAAATTCTTAGTGTCACTTGGTGTAACTCAGTTGGTCCCATTGCATCTGCGTGAATTTATATGAAGTGATGATGTGGCCCCATAAAAGAATGCAATTGGGCAGCTTTGAACTTGTTTAAATCTAAATTTCATCTAAATTAATCTAGATTTCCCCCTCACAGGAGGAGATAATGCTTTAATCCTGTGCTAGGATTTGGTTTATTTCTGCTTTTTGCAGAAATGCTTCCCTCAAGGGTGAGTGACTCACAGCGTGCACGTATCAGTGCCTTGTTCTCCAGTTTACTAATTTAACAGCTCATGAATCAGACTGTGCTGCTCAGCACTCCATTCTGCTGCTGATAATTAATCAGATATGGCTCTAATTACTGACTTTCAGCAGAACTTAAGTGTGGTCATCTGTAACATCATCTGTTATTGACTTATTGTAGGAATACAGGCACCAGGGACAGAACTTGCAGGAACTATCTAATGAAAATCATGATGCTTTGTCCATCATGAAACCTTTTTTATATAGCTTGAGTGTGGCCTCCCCATCTGGAGGTGAGTGCCCTTTTCTGCATTGCCACACGATGTCCCTGTTGTTGGAAGCTTCCCAAGCTGCAGACTGGCATTTCTGGGAATGCACTGCTTGCCCAGGGCTGCTGGAACACGGGCCCAGAGCAGGGCACACAGACTCTGTGTTTAAACTTCCCCCAGGGTTTGATTGCTCAAGGGAGCTTAGCTGAAAAATCAGTTTACTCTCTTTTTTCTGTTACTTTAATAAGNATATATATATAGGGTGTTTATATATATATAGGGTGTTTATGAGTTTCTAGATGTATAATACCTTGCAAGATGCTTTTTCATTACATGTTTATTTTCTATAAGTACAATCTTGGTTTGTTGTAGTTTGGGGCTTTTTCTGTTTTCTCTTTTGGTTTTTTTTTTGTTTGGGGTTTTTTGGTAGTGGTGGTGGTTTGAGTTTTGAGTTTCCATTGTCAGTATGTCAAGTTATCACTAAAAGTCACAGGTTGAAGTCTTTCTCTGGAGTTTCCAGGGTNGGGCTGCTGGAACACGGGCCCAGAGCAGGGCACACAGACTCTGTGTTTAAACTTGCCCCAGGGTTTGATTGCTCAAGGGAGCTTAGCTGAATAATCAGTTTACTCTCTCTTTTTTCTGTTACTTTAATAAGGTGTTCTAATGATTTGAAGTGTTCTAATGATTTGAAGTGTTCTAATGATTTGAAGCCCCGCAGGTAATTAATACCAGCTGAGATAGCAACTGAATCAGAAAGTTTTGTTTCAAATACTGAAAGTTGTCCTGGACCTGTTAAATAGGTGTAGGGTGCACCATATTTGGGGATAGTAAAAATAAAACCACTGATTTTATTTTGTTTGGGTTTTTTGGTAGTGGTGGTGGTTTGAGTTTTGAGTTTCCATTGTCAGTATGTCAAGTTATCACTAAAAGTCACAGGTTGAAGTCTTTCCCTGGAGTTTTTTATATATAAATGAGTAAGGGTATAAAACTGTCCAACACCTTTGTTTCAGGTGAGGAATAGTCTGTAGAATTAAAGGCAAAGCAAAAGCAATCATTTAGTGAGATGGCAAATAAAGGAACAGCTATGGAAATATAATCTGCACTTGATCAGAGCAGGAGGGAGCACAGGAGGGCCCTGAGCCAGCAATGAGAGCTCCATCCAGGTGCTGATGTTTTGCTCAGTTTCAGGGCAGAAACACCTTCCCCCATCCAATGGAGATACATTTAGAGAATTGCTGATACTGAACAAAAGAACAGTTTTGGTTTTTTCTGATTAAAGAAGCTATACATTTTGCATACAGTTTTCATGTGTGAGGTTTTTGTGTCTGCACAGGGACAGTAAAGCAGAGGAGAGAGCAGGATGCAGTGAAAGGAGCTTCCTCCAGCTGCTCCCATCACAGACCATAAAACTGCTGCTGTCTTTTAGTGGCTCTACAGCCAAGTGTTTTCTCCCCAGTATGTCTCCCCTAGTATGATAAGAAATGAGGAAAATAGAATAAAAACATTATAAAACAATTATATTCATTACTAGATGTTGGAGGTACAGATAGCACTTAATACTTCAAAGGATTTTCTCACTAAAAAGGTTCAAATGTCAAAGGTTGAAAAAGTCACAAATGACAATATTAACACTTGTTACTTGGTGCACTGAGTGCTGTTCCATGGTACAGTCCCAGTCTTCAGGTTGTAAATCCTCCATAAATGGTCGGGTTGGCAGCTATAAAACATGGACTTGACATGGATTTAACCATTATTATTAAATTGTTCTAAGTCAGAGAAAGGGGAGAGGGGAAAAGGGACTGTAAGAACTGGTAACTACAAGAAGTGGGCTCTGAGCTACAGCTACAGTGCAGAAGGAGAATGAGATTTGGCTGATCAGAGCACACAATCTGTGCTGGGTTTGGTCTGTAATCCCAGGACTGGGTTCTGAAGTTTGGGATGCAGGTGTCTCCTGCAGGAAGCCTGTTCTGTTTGATGGGGGGGCTGGAGGCTAGGGAAGGGAGGAGGGTGGTGTTTGTATGATACACAGGTGTCAGCAATGTAGAGATTTAAACTTCTAGGAAAAGACTTTGGATTTGCAGACATGGATGTGGGACACACTTGTTTTTATCATGCCAGTTGTATTCTGGATTAGCTTTAAAAAGAGTCATGCAAGTAAATAGCTCCAAGCACAGTGGATTTAAACTGATTTTTGCTACATTTTTAGTAGATGACTGACAGTTTAACCAAATTTTGACAGGGTTTTTTGTAAACACCCCTGCAAGGCTCCTCACAGCTTTTTAATGCCGTGCAGATTTCCTGACACAGCTGTGCTCCCTCTGCAGGTGCCCTGCCAATTGCTCTGCAGTCCAGCAGAGGAGCCACACATGCCCATGCTGATAACCTGGCAGGAAGTGTTTGCCAGCCCCCAGTGCTGCCTGCCCAGCTCCCAGGAAGTCACACTTCAGGATTGGGTGTTGCACGTGAGGTTTTGTCACATGTTGCAAAGGGTCATTGAAAGAAGTTATTTTAAAAAAATAAATTTGCTTTTGTAGCAGGCGGGTTCCAAGGTTATCAATGGCCACAAAGACAGAACGAAACCTCTCTCTCTCTAATAAAAGAAAGTTAAAAATTTAAAAGAGGTAAAAAAAAATTGTCAGGATTTAGTAATAGGAATGTAAATTTCTAGAAGTGTGTTGTAGCCATGTCTGTATGTGGGGAAGCAGAATGTGTTGGTGTTTTCCTAATTAATATCCAGGAACAGCTGTGTTCCTGAGCAGGTGCTGAATGCTGGGACAGGACTGATCTCTGGACACTGCACTGGTGCTCCAGGAACACCCAGCCCTGGAAACAGCTCCTTTTAGTTCAGGAACCAAGGGCAGACTCCTCTTTCTCAAGTTTGTCTTTTAATTTTTTTTTTCTTCAGGAAGGAGCTGTAATGTTTTGCTGTCAGGATGAGGAGCAGGATCCCTGTCATCCTCCTGGCCTGTGGCTCCTTTAACCCCATCACCAACATGCACATGCGTTTGTTTGAGCTGGCCAGAGACCACCTGCACCAGACAGGTCAGTGAGGCCTGGGAAAAACTCAAAAGTGAGTTTTAATACTCACTTAGATCAGCTCTTCCTTTACAGCTGGGTTCATTTTAATATTCTTCACTGATATTAATGTAAAGCTTTCATGGGATATTCAATATAGAAAGTCTGGCATTACCTCAGTGTATAAGCAGGTATAATGAGTGCTCATGCAAAGAGAGTAAAAGTTTTATCAGCAGTTTGAGGATCCTGCTCATTGCACTGGCTGAACCTTGTGAAATAATATGGTTAATAATTTTGAAACTTAGGAAGATCTTTTATGTTCTAATTCTGTGCTTTTCTGATACAATGTGCTTCAATGTGATGAAGGGTTCAGGTGTAGCAGTTTTGACAGCCGGGGGAAATTGGAGAAAAGATGAAATGTTAATTATTCATTATCTGTCTTCACTAAGAGGCGCTTCATCTATCCTAAAAAAAGATCAGAAAAGCAAGATGCCACAGGCTAGAATGTTTTGGCAGCAAAAGAGCAAGGTGGTAACATCAGGAATTTAGGAAAGAATCAGAAATGCCACTGGAAAGCCTTGAACTCTAAGCTTGAGCAGCTCCTTAGTTGCTCAGGGATTTTTTTCTTTTTTCCATCTGCAGCTAATATATGCAGTTATGTTTTTGGAAATGGTTGGGAGGGAATCATTATTTATTGGAATCTGACAGACAAGATTCTAGGGTGGTGGTTCAGTAAGAACCTAAACTGCAAATAATAGTAAGAGGAATTTGGCTGTCAAATTGAGCAGGGGGAGAGAACCTGGGAATACACTGATACCAGTGTGCAGTAAAAGCAGCAGTTGCACACTCAGAATATCCTGTGAGGAAACTTTGACTGTCATGAGGAGGAATTACAGAGCTGGCTCTGAGAGCAGCCTCTACAATTCTCTGTTTTCCTAGGACTACCATTATTTTGTTGCTCCTGCAGGACTAGAAATAAAGGGTTAAAAAGAGAATTTAATTTACTTTTTTCACTGTAGTTTTATAAATTATTCTGCTGCCCAGATATGCACAGAGTAGAAAGGTAATGTGAGACCAACTGGTAATTCTGTTTAAGTCATAAATTGTAGTCCAGTAACATTTCTCTTTGCCTTTAAAGAAGGACTGAACTGGGAAATTAATTATTATTCTGTCTGAATCAATTTAATGTCTGGTCTGCCCCAGGGTCAGTTTAGAAAGACTCCCCTTACTCAGGGCAGTTTTCTTAAAATCTAGTAATAATCATATTAAAAATGAAATTTTGAAAGGTTGAAATGGAAATTGTGCATTATATTATACCTGATGTCAATGCCTAGTTCTGGGTAGGGTGCGACTTGCCTTTTGGCTTCTTATTTTAATTTGTGAAGCCTTACAAGTACAAGGACTTTCTGCATTGGATAATCCTTCTTTGGTGTCTGGGTTGCTTACAGCGTTGTCTTTGCACTTTCTGAAAGCTTCACCCAGCATGGCAGCAAAGTCAGAGCCCTCAGTTTGCCTGCAGCAGCTTTGCCCATCCTGGGCAGAGGTGGCTGCCCCTGCAGGAGCTCCAGGAGAAGCTGGATGTGTTTGTGCTGTGCGTGTGGGTGTGTGGTTTGTATGTGTGGGTGCTCAAACCCCGCCTGTGGCCCCTCCTCGACAGGGAATGCAGTTTCTCAAGCAGAAGGTGTTGGCAGCATGCTGTAAAAATGACTGATTCTGGATGCCTCTTTTATAGCAGAACCATTCCTACCCAGCAAAATTATTGGTCATTCTCTCGTGGTTTCAACCCTGATTCCATTTCTGTGGTTAGCAGGGAAGGAGAGGAGAAATTGGAGCTTATTTGCTGAGAAGAAGCAGCAGCTGCAGCCTGGGAGCTGATGGAGGGGTTGGAGAACAGGCGTTGTCTGACTTGAGGCAGCAGTGATTCCCTTTCAGAGGGAACAGTGCAGTTGGAGCTGACATCCACACTGGATGCCTGAAACAAGTGAGGAATGAATTGATTAGTGTGAGGGACGTGTTTCCTAGGCTTGGTCTCGNAAGAAGAACAAGAAGAACAAGAAGAACAAGAAAGGCTGGACATGCCCAAGTTTCTCCATCTTGTCCCCATAACCCCCATACCAAAAATCCTAAAATCTACATTTGCCCCCCGTGATAACTTCATTATCATACCACCTAAACTTCTGTGGCTTTCAGGTCCTCATACAAAGCTGGTAATTTGCTCCATGGGTCATAATCAAACCCACAGGTGTTCTGGGCTGTGTGCCAGGGTCTCTGAGCCCCTTGGAGGGTCCTGGCAGCTCTGGACACCCAGAGGGATGCACTGAGTTCCGACAGCTTGGGAATGGCTTCATCCTCCTGCTGCTTCAGTAGTGCTGCTCCATCACAAATCAGGCTGAAATGATGAGTTGGGCCACGGCTTGGCCGGAGTTCAGCACCAACCCTGGAAGGGTCCCAAGGATGTGTGGATGTGGCACTTGGGGACTTGTTCTAGTGCTGAGTTACTGCTTGGACTCAGTTATCTGAGAGGGCTTTTCCAACCTCAACAGTTCCAGGATTCTGTGAGTTCAGAGGCAGGTTTCAGTGCCATGAACGATGTGAACTATCCCTGATGTGCATCCTGACTGACATCTCCAGTAATTCTGTCTGCCAGCTTTTTGTACATCACGTCAGTTTCTAATGCTGCCTAATCTTATTTTTCATACATCCCTATTTTAAGTAAGACATTTTATTGGGTTTCTTTAAGTGCAGTTTCATTGCCACATGTCAAGTAATTCATCCTTTTTCTGTTAATATCAGCCAATAAATCTTGTCATGCTGCCTTTTAAATACAGCACACATAGCTGTGTGTGCCTGAATGACTCAAATCATTCTCTTTACCTGGATTTTCTGTCTACTCTTTTGAATCTGGCACTTTACACATCCTCAGACAAAGCTAAAATTTTCCAATACTCAGTCCCTTGTTTTAAAATTGTTTTTTTGAAACTTGCAGTGACTGTGGCAGATGCCTTTAGAGTATGAATACCTAATATAAAGTATTTTTACTTCTCTGTGACTGTATTCCTCATTTGACAGTAAAGATCAAATAAATAGAACTAGAATCAATCTAGAGATATTTTTAATCTTGTTTCCCAGGTGTTGACAGTGGAGGATACTTACATCCCCAAATTTCCAGGTGAGACTAAAAGTAATGCAGGTCAAAGAAGGAGGGTGTGAAAGACAAGATGTTTTATCTGTGGCAAGACAAATGCCAGGGGAAGTTGAAGGATAATGAGTTATTATCTTATGAAAACTGGGGAAAATGGGAACCATTACTGGGTTGCTGTCACAGTCTGGCTCTCTGCAACCCCAAGTCCGGTCCAGCTGGGGAGAACGTGGTAAAAACAGAGGGACAGGAATGATGGACTTGCCCAAAAATAAAGAACTTAAATAGCAATATAACAAAGGCAGAAAGCTCATCATCTGAGGAGCAAGATCCAAAGACAGGGGGCATGGGGAGCATAACAAGATACAGGGAGGGGTATTCTGAGGGTGAGGGTCCAGTCACCAACACGAGCTCAGAACATGAACGTGACAGGTTCCAAACTAACTGAGAACAAGAGCCAGAAACATGACCTAGTCTAGAATAGTTCATTAGCATGCCATTAGCATCTCATTAGCATACCGACTCCCATGAGCACACTCTTCTGGCCATGGCCTGACCAGGTATGTATGTCCCTTTCAGTATCCCACTTGCCATGGTCTCAGGTTGGTGCCTCCTGTGTGTGCTACCGAGGCCAAACCACTGCTCATCTCAGCTGGCTGCATTCCTCCAGCTTCTCCTGTTCACTTGTAGGGTAACACCAGGAAGCTGCAGAGCTTCTCTTGGGGGATTTTCCCTTGACACTGAGAGGAAAATGAGCAGTGAGCAAGAGTTAAATGCATAGAAGTGTTTCATTTATTTGCTTTTCTGTAGTGGTTATTTACTTTTGTTATTGACTTCCGGCATAATTTCTCCCAGTGAATTACAGACTTACTACCAGAAGAAATTAATCTTTAGAAGCCTCACCAAAATGCACAAACAATTTTGTATGGATTGGCATTTGATAAATTTGCTTTAGTATTAATAAGCTAATTAAGCATTACAATTTATGTTAGTGTTTGTGACAATTTACAGTGACACCTTGATAACAGAAAACTAAATACCTATTTTCCTTAATAATCTCCTTTAACATGTTTGAGTGACAGTTTTTGTTTCATTCGTTTTGTTATATTTAGTTTTCTGAGCACTAGCCAGTTCTCCTAAACAGTTCTTAGAAAATGCCAGTTCATAGCAAGAGCAACTTTTTTTTGGTAGGTTTATTTTGAAAAACAAAGCCACTTGAGGGCCTGGAGGACTTTTACACATATTTAGGACAAGTAATATAACAAACTACGTGGTGAAAACAAATAGAATTCCAGAGAAATAGAATTTGAAGATAATTTTTGACCAAGGAAAGTATGAAACAACCTGTAATAATTTATGGGAGAGAGAAGAGAATTGCAATGAACATTAATAAAAGCCCGAGGTGACAGAATTTAATTATTTTGTCTTCACACACCTGCCAAAACTGAGAGGCATATTTGAGCAAGAGAACTTCTAAATTACTGAATTGGAAAGAAGTTATTTAGAGCCAGTATTAAAATTATTTCCTATATTTTGACAGCTAAAGCTTGTGTTTCTGTTTGGAAGACTCTTGTGCATCCTGTTTGCACAGTGCTGGTTACTCCATTGTGAATCTCCTGAAGCCATTCCTGTGTTTGACTCTTTGAAGTGTTACCAGCCTTGCTTTGTCTCTTCTAGTTGGTTTCATTTCTGCTTGGGAACAAGCTGATATGGCACCAGAAGCTCTTATCTCATTTATGCAGCTCAAGGGCAGATTAGAGACTGAAATCTTTCCATCTCACAAGGATGTGGCAGACCCATATGCTTGGTTACCATGAGCTCACAGAAATATGATTCTTTCATTTAATATATTCATTTAAGTTATAAGGGAAGAACTTATATCTGTGGAAATGTAAAGAAAGTGAAACATGGCAAATAAAATCATCATGTAGGAAAAACCTTTTAGTAAGGTTAATGTAGTAGTGAATTCAAACTGCAGTTTGAAAAAAAGTTTCCTTCCCTTTAAACGAGAAATGAATTTAAACTGTAATTTCTTTCCCTTTAAATGACAACTTGTTATAGCACTGCATAATACCAGAGTAGGAGAGAATAATTGTTGTTCATAAATCAAGTGGAATTATTTCCAATTTCAAATCAAGAGATGGACTTAATTATATACACATCTTTGCATGATGCTGGAAAATTTTATCTTGCTCATTTTGCCTGTAATGAGAATATTTTAAAACAGAGGATGGTTTGAACTGACATCTTAAGAGTATGTAAATCTCATTGAATCTTACTGCTGGTTTTTTAAGTCCAATTCAATGAAGTTCTTTTGAAAATTTTATTACATCAAAATAAATGTGACATTGCTAGAGTGACATTTTCATGTTGGAATATTAAATTGTCATGTACCAGTATCAGAAATGTCAGGGCTGCTGTTTTCCTTACAAAGCAATAAAGGTAGCATGCTGCATTGAAGTTTCTCTGTTATAATAATTGAATTAGGAAAAAGGACAAGGATTTCTTCCCCTCCTCAGTAGCATATTTATCATAGTTATTTAAAATGCATGTGCTACATAAGAAATAATTTTGTTTATTTCTGTTCAGCTGAAACACTCTTCCTCTCCTCTCAATTTCTCAAGGCTTGCAGCTTCTGGTGGTGCTTTATTTTTGTTTCCTGGTTTGGGGCCAGAACTGCAAAATCTAACCAGTCTGTTGTGTTAATGGTTATGTTGTGTTACAGGGGTAGAAAACCAGGGGCATGTTGTCAAATGTATTTAACACAGTCAGCCAGATAGAAAGGCATTTAGTGGCTGCTGAGCTGATGCGTGGAGCACAGTGCTCCAAGTCTTGTTTCAGACTCCATTAGCTCCATCTTTGTGCTTCAATCTTCTGATTTGTCTGAAGCACATCTATCACAGCTGCAGTAATGTGCTGTAATTCTTGCTTTAACGCAAAGGAAGGCACAATGATTCTGATAAATAACAATGATCAGATAGCTAAGAACAAAGAAGTGGTCAGTTAAGTCATTCTTTGCTCTGGCTATATCAAAGCTGTACTAACTGGACTATGAAAATTAATTCCATCTAACAATTTTGATAGTGTGCAACATCAATTATTACTCTGTCTACGTGGTTTAAAATTGTCGGTTTACTCAGCTTTCCTTTTTGGGTCATTTATTAGGATAAACATGATAGTAATTGTGAGCAGTTCACAGAGAAACAAAACATTTGCATTTTAATTTTGTAATTGCTGGGAACGGATTAATAACAAAACCCAAATCAAGTTGTCCATAGCATCTCAAACCTTTGCTCTTAACCATGATGTTACCCTTTGAAGAGGTCGGACTAGGTGAGCTCTCAAGGCCCTATCCACCCTAAATTTTCAAGATTCTGTGAAGAGGACTTAATTTTCATATTTTTGGTTTCTTTTTTTCCCAAAGGAAGATATCAGGTGATTGAAGGCATAATGTCTCCTGTTGGTGATAGCTATGGGAAGCAAGGCTTGGTGTCAGCAAGGCACCGGGTGGCGATGGCCAGACTGGCCCTGGAGACGTCTGACTGGATCCGTGTGGATCCCTGGGAGAGCCAGCAGGACACCTGGACAGAGACAGTGAAAGTATTAAGGTGATTACATTATCTTCTTCCTGTCTTTATGAAATTACTGACTGCCAAAAATCTGCCATGTCAATGCACAGAATTCGCTCCTCGAAAACACTCAGGCAAGTCAGGACTCCCCACCAGTTATCTTTCATTTGCTTCCCCCAGACCTGTGCAATAACCATGGTACTGCCTTCATGGCCTTCACGTAGTTGGATGCATGTGGAAAGCCTCTGCAAAATGATGGCCACTGCTGGGTTCTGCAGGAAAAGTTCTTTCCTCCCATTGTTACCTTTCTTGGGTGTAAGTCTCTAAGCAGGTGATAGAGAGCTTGTGATCAGAAAGTGAGTTCACAAATGGTGCTGCTCTTCAGGAGCATCTCTGTTCCAGGTTAGCTATGGTAGAAGTATTATGCCTCCAGGTTTATCTGTGCACACATCCTTGTAAAGTTTTCTTATTAACACTAATAGTAAATTAAGCCCAAGCCCATAACTGCTGATGTTTTCTTCAAAATCTCAGAGTTTGCTTTGGTTTTGTGCTGGGAGGAGAAATTAAACACGTTGTCCAAAACTTGATGCAAGGACCTTGAAACATGTCCTTTCCATATGGTAATAAATGCATATGGGGCAGGGAGTGAAAACACAAACTTCTTGTGGTTACTCTCTTTGGAAAAGGTGCTACAGAAGGTAACAGATACCATTAAACTGGAAGCCCTCATGGAAGTCTACAGCAAATGTGCTGTAAGAGCTATCACCGATTCTTCACTTTTATCCCCATTTTCTAGGTGACTTTCTAAGTGGAAACAGGTGTTCAAGGCTCTAAATTGTGCTCTCCAACAGCTGCCCCAAAAGCTCTTGTAGCTCTTTGTGAAAGCAGTTAAAAGCCAGACCTTTTACCTTACAAAAGCATCCAAAAAGAATTCACTGGAAACTTGCAAGCCAAAGTAGAGCCTTTTAGATCTGCTTTTATTTGCTTCCTTGAAGGAACACAGACATCCAGTTGCTCCTTTTGCCCCTTACCTCCAGGCAGCAGAGCAGGATCAGGGTGGGAGGTTTTCTGTCTTTGCAGAAAACTCTATTCTTTCTCTAATCATGACTGTATGTCCCAGTTTGAGAAGTCACCAAGTGCTGTCCCAGAGTATGGCCTGGTTATGGGGCTTTTGTCCTAAACTTCAGTTCAGTCAAACCATTTTCCTCCAGAGAAGCAGTCTCAGATCTTACAGAGCAGGTGCTCCTACTTTGGTCTTGCACAGCTCCAGCTGAAGTGAGTACTGCTTGCAAGACAGGGTTTGTAAATTATAAACCCACTTCAGAGTTCTTCAGGATGAAAAAACCAGTAAGTAAAACCTATATGAATAATTTTTTGCTCAGGCAATGTGGTATGAACAGCCAAACTTCCCATCTGCCTAAAAAGTGAACCTCTAGTTATATTAGGAAATCCACAAAATGTTAAAATGGATGCTTGTTAAGGAGAGAAACGAGCTTAAATCTTGTTTTGTCCACAAATGTTGATGTGTATTAATGAGCTGAACCAGTGCCATAATCCAGTGCTGAGCCTTGTCCGTTGAATGGGGAAGCAGCATTTTGATGAAATGCAGGTGTTTGTGCTTTACACTGTATTTTACACTGTATTTTACACTGTATTTTCACTGTGCCACAGGTGAAAAAAAAAAGATTAAAAAAGAGCAGATCCTTACTAAGTATAAACAGGCAATGGTTTATTGTAGAGTTGTTGTTCTCCACATTCATTCAGAGTTAATCTGCAGGTTCTTCACTCCTCAAAATAGTAAGGACTAACTGCTGCCTTCACAATAAGCTCCCTCAGGTAGGAAACTTCACTACCAATAGAAAGAGATTTTCCCATTGCAAGGCAGAGGAAATCATTATTGTACCTAAGTGTCTCTTCTTATCAGTAGTTTGAGTTGTACACTTACCTGCAGTAGAACATTTAGTCCTGAAAATTTTACACTGTATTTTCCTACATTTTTAGTAGGAATTGCATTTAGTTTTAACTGAGTGCAATAAAAATGTCACATTTCATCAAAACCTGTGGATTTTGCAGAGTGTCCCAAGTAGCTGTGACACAAAAGAATTTAAAGCAGCAAAGCTCAAATCCCACTTATGACGGTGCTATTAAATGAGTATGGAAATCTTGGAGACTCTCCCAAGGCTTTTCTTAGAGAGTAGGAGGGAACATAATAGAGCTGTTTTCCACTTAGCTGCTGTTGATGAGTATTCCTAGACAAGGAAGAAGTATTGTCAGTAGGCAAAGGACTGCATTCATTGCTCCTGTGGATTTGATTGGCATGCAACTATACTACACAGTAATTAAAAATTGGCAAAGATCTGCATTACCCAACTTCTGTTGAGTTGTGCTTGTGATTTAGCTCTATAGTTACTCAAAGCTTCATACACAGTTCAGAAAGCACTTGAGAAGCTGGCAGATGGTTTTGTCCTTTTTGCTGTGTCTAAACTAATGCAGCCCCACTTGCTCCAGGCCTTAAGCTGCTGAGCAGACCCAGGGCAGCTCAGATTTTGCAGTGTTTGTAACGTTGGTCCTGCAGGGAGCTCTTTGCCAAACGTTCTTGTTTTTGAATCCTGGCCCAAGAATGTCAGAGCACGACACACAGACGGTGTGCTTGGCTATACATAGCAGCAGCCTGTTTACAGCAAGGCAGGGTTAAAATTGGGTGTGTGGGAAGGCACAGACCCAGCTCCTGGTACCCACTCTCTGCTGCCATATGTGCCTCACCTCTTGGCTGTGCAGTTTTCCTGGCCAGTGGAATGTTGGCTTGTGCAAATGTTAGCAATGCTTAGGCCTGGCTCAGGATGATGCAAGGCAGGGACTGTTCTAAACAAGCAAGGTTTTGTGATTTGGAAAGAAAAGGCCACTGCTATGAGGTAGCAATACCATTATTGCAGGGGGGCCCAGGGATAAGGAGTGATAAAGGATAAAGTAGCAGAAACCTGGAAAAACATGCAAAGAGATCCTTGCCTGCCTTCCTGGATCTGGACTCAGTAAAATTAGAAGCACAGCAGATGTCAAAAATCTTATGAGTATTTTTAGTTTCTTGGAATTGTGATTCTTCTAATTAAAATAAACAGGAAAACAGCAAGGTGAAAACTCAGGGAACATATTTTTATGGAGAAGAGGAGGAGAGAGAGCAAGAATGTCTCCTCCTCAAAACAGAGCACATGTTACAAAAACACTATCATGAGGGGTTGTATGTAACCAAAAAATCAGAGCTAGTGATTGAAGTGAGATTTAGTCTTGGGTTTCAGGCAAAAAACCGTCTATGTTTTAAATGTAGTAGCTACCAAAATTGCCATAATGGTAGAATTTCAAAAATTTACAAACCAGGATGCCATTAAGGAGATCACACGTGAATTTACAAAATGTAACTAATGGTATTCCAATCCAAAGGGCAGAAAAGTAGACCCTGTTCTGGAAGGGGAAAGTGCTAGGTAATCACTTTGGTGCATATCTGAGTATTACCTCACACAGGAGCCTTTATTTTAAATGCAGGCACCATTATAATGAAGCACTGAGAACGTTCCAGTCCAAGGAGTTCACAAGAAACAAACTTCCCATGGAAAGTTCTACAGTGGACTCCCTTTCTTGCCAGCAACCAGGTTGGTTCATGACTGTAATCATGATGCTGTGTTTATCATTAAAAACTCTACAGATTTACCAGATTAGTAGTGAGAAAATTGAACATAGTAGCTGGTGAGTTTTGAGGGTTGGAGCTGTGTGCCAAAACCAAGCCATGCCAAATGCCAACATTACTGCTGGGGCAGTTGTTCTGTAATAGCTCCCACACAGATAAGAGACCCTGGAGTTGTATTAATTCTTGATTTTATAAGCAACTCTTCAGCTCTGTCAGAGATGTACATTGTGGCCCTGCTTGTTTTGCAAAGCACAGAATACATTAATAAAAAATACAGGGATTGCTTAGAATTCTACTTCTAGTGTTGAACAATGGACAGAGTGTATGGATAGCACAGTAGTGATGCTGCCATGTGGATGTTTGCTGGCCAGAAAAGCTCCTGTTGGCAGTAGAGGCACTGCAGGCTCTGGAAACAATGTCAGTTTTCAGTTCCCTATCTAATCATCTTCCCTAGCCCTGTGGCTTGCCAGGATGCTGCTGGATTTCTGGTACATTGCCTTTTTCCTCTAGTGTTGGAGCATCTCTTGGACATCAATAATACATTTCAGTTGTTGCTGGTTGTTAAGGAGTTGTATCTTTACAGTTGGTGGAGGAAAGAAGTCACACTTTTGACACATTATCACTGGAATGTTTCTTACATTCTGAATCTCTCTTTTAAGGTGTTTGTAGAAGACTTACAGATGTGCTAACCATCAAATGAGTGTAGAGTGAAGGCAAACCTCCTTTCCTCTTCATTTCACATGAATACAAGGCTGTGAAACTACCTGGTCAATGTTTGTACAGCAATAATGATGAGTGCTGTGGAAGAAGTTTGAGGAAAGAGTTCTGTGCTGGGGCATAGGCAGTGAACAGCAAATAAGAAATAGAGACAATAAAGAACAGCAGGGCAGGATGGTGTGGAGTAGCCAGGTTCAACCAAGTGTAATCATTGTGCTAAATTATTTATTTTTATTTCCTTCTTCCCCTTTTTGGATTGCTTGAGTGGAGTAAAAATTCTCCTTTAACTGTGTACAGATAATATTCAATATGATTTGAATGACGATGAAGTAGGTGATAAAGTAGTTGTGACCAGACACATAAAAACCTAAACTGAATTTTTCTTGCAACTTTCTGGAAAAAAGCCTGGAGTAAAGGCAAATTATTTTAAAAAAATAATTAAAAAAAAAATCTGAACTAATGAGTTAAAACTGATTTTAAGTATAAACTTCCTAGAAGACTGAGAAAGGATAAGACATCTGTTATTTCTTTTGTCTTTCCAGTTCTACCAGAATTAAAGCTGCTCTGTGGGGCTGATTTTCTACAGACATTTAAGACACCCAATCTCTGGAAGGAAGAAGACATCAAAGAAATAGTAGAGAAGTTTGGTTTGGTCTGCATCAGCCGGGCTGGCTCTGATCCATCACAGCTCATCCAGGATTCAGAGCTTCTATCTAAATTTCAGCACAATATTTTTCTAGTGAGAGAGTGGATCCAGAATGAAATCAGTTCAACACAGATCCGCTCTGCCCTGTGCAGAGGGCTGAGTGTGAAATATCTGATCCCAGACTCTGTCATTGCCTACATTGCACAGCACAACATCTACACAGCCGAGAGCGAGCGCACGAACCAGGGGCAGCTGCTGCAGCCCCTCAGGCTGCAAAGCACAGACCTAAACCCTCTGAGGGACTGATTCCTGCACTGTGTCATGTAAATCTCTTGAGAAAGTTGTTTCTTATTAATAATGAAGGGAAAGTCCAAAATTTCTTGAACTTGAACAGCTTCTTTGTGAAAATAAAAACAAGGATATCTTCACAGTAAATATTCTTAGTATTTCAATAATTTCAGTAAGTCAATAAATATGATTTAAGGGTCAAATATAGTACTTTCCTAACTTTTAATTCTGCAATCCTTACTGTTCTAAACCAGCAAAATACAATAAACCATAACTTTAGAGAGAGAGATACATTTAAATATATATTACTTCTAAAGTTTGACTTTATAAGGCTCTGAATAACTGTTTTGATTTTTGGTGATTTGGCCAAGACATGGAAATCAATCTTTCTTCCATGCAAGGACTTAAAAATGCATGTGCTACTTCTGCCACTTGAAGGCTCTGGGCTCTCAAATGACAGACAGTCCTCATCCCCACATTTAAAGCTGTATGTTGGTTTGAAAGATAGGTTATCTGTTGAATAAGGCTGGAACCTCCCTTGGAATGGAAAATGTAAACCCCCTCCCTCTGAATTATTATAAATTTGAAATTAAGGGGCTCTCAGGCAAAGATATGGGGATAGGAATAACAGTTCTTCACTATTATGTATAAATAATAAATTTTAAAAAACCTAAAAACTACAACTTAATAGGGAAATTAAAATAAAATGTAGTAGTATGAAAACACTGCCCGAGTGAGAATAGGAGCTGTCCCCCTGTGTGTCAGGGGGGTGTCCCAGCCCCATCCCATGGGGGCTCAGCCCTCCTGCAGTGCCAGCTGTGGCTCTGCTGCAGCAGGGATCCTGCACAAGGGGGGAGTTTTCCTCTGCAGCTCCAGGGCTGCTGCAGATGNGGGAGAGATAAAATAAACTGTCACACCTGGTTTTAACAGATGGTGATAGAATACACACTTGCAACCTAAGACAAGTGGGTTTCTTTTCTTCTCTGTTCCAGAGTCTTCTCAAGAGCAAGCATTTGCCAAAGCCCCCGAGTCGATAAAATATCCAGTAGGGGCTTCAGTTGTACCATATGCAAACATCTGAGAGGCTCAGTACTTGAGCTCTGATGTTAGTGGGGAAAATCCGTGCTCCTCTCTGCTGGTTGCCTGCTATGCTGATTGAGTGTCTCATTTCTGACAGGAGTCACTTTCAGAGAATCCAGAACTCTATAAAGTGTGAAATTCTGTGTTCCAGAGCTCCTCAACTGCAAGCATTCATGTAGCATTTATCACAGAGCAACCACTGCTTCCCAGTACAACTTTCCACCTAAGTGGTGCTTCTGAGCCCCCAGCTGGCCAAACAGCTTCCACGGATGGTTCTTTAGGATTCAGGAGCTTGTGGAACAACTTAAAGGAATACCAGACACAAATGGCTTTGACTGAAAGGGTCTGTATGATTGTTTTCTTGAAAGAAAGCAAAAAGTAGCTGAAATCTTCAAGAGGAAGAATTTTGCTCAAAAAAGACACAAGATAAGCATTTTTATAACTTTGGCTAATATCCCAAACTTTTATAGCTTTGGCTAATATCCCAAACTAAAACTGCTTGAAAGGTTTTGTTTTTTTTTTTTTCTGAGTGGCAGGAAGAATGAAGAGTAATATGGTTAAAACAGATTTTCCTTACACAGTGATATGAAAGGTGAATATTTCATTTGTTTTAAATCAAGTCATCCTGCTGTCATGTTAGAAATCTCAAAGGCTCAGCCTTGTAGAAGGATTTAAAAGCAGCACTTCAGCAATAATCGGATTAGAAGGACTTGCATAGCTCCATGGTATAAAAAAGAGATAAAAGAAACCAGAGTCCCACTTGCCACAAAGCAAGGCAGTGAGTTGTGGGGTGCAGAATCAACCCACGGTTCTGAGCCAGTGATTTTGACAATCACCTGGAGCAGGGATGCCTGCAGACTTCAATGGGTACTGGAAAATGGTCAGCAATGACAATTTTGAGGAGTATCTGAAAGCACTGGGTAAGGCTCCCTTCAAACTTCTTGAATGAATAATCAATGCCACCTTTCTTATTCTTTATGTGAATCTATTTTTTCTTGTACAGTCATAAGTCATTTTTGTGAGAAGTATTTCTTTTCAGAAACGCACTTTAAGGATTGCCTTAAGCAAAATTGTTTTGCCTTAAGCAGCTTTTAGAAGCTTACACTAACAGACATTAAACTACATAGCTTGAGGAGGTATGTGGTGGATTCCAAACATAAAACAATCTATAATTTGAAAAGCAGTAAAATTTTCATATTTAATAAAGATTCAGTGTAGTCCTTAATGCAATTTTGTGTGTTTGTATTTGATGTTGTGTTAGTATCTCTATAGAAATACTAGAGGCCTTATTAACTGTCAAATACACATGGTATTCTCTATAGATTTCACATAATTGGAAAATTGAAACATTAAGTTATTTCAGTTATAAAAATTAGGTTCCATCCTTTTTCTGGATAGGAGGGCTAGTTTGAAATATTTGGACATCTATTTATCTTTGTTCATTTCAGTTCTCCCTAGAAGCAGCAAGCTTCTTGTGGAAGACTTTCTGGATAAAAATAACTCTTTTTCTTTTTCAGATGTAAATGTTGCTGTAAGAAAAATAGCAAACTTGCTAAAGCCTGACAAAGAAATCCTTCAGAACGGGGATCATATGATCATTAAAACACTAAGCACTTTTAGAAACTACATCATGGAATTTGATGTAGGAAAGGAGTTTGAGGAGGATTTATCTGGGGTGGATGATCGCAAGTGCATGGTAAGAAGTAGAACTTCAACAATGATTATTGATAACCTGAGGCCTTTCACAGAACACATCTTTTAACCATCCTGCTTAAAAGATATTCCTGAAATTATTTCTGTACTTCTCAGTTTGCCAAGAGGTACCTACAGTTCGAAGCATGCCTTTAGATTAGAGGAATGCAAATTTTAATCAGGAGCACAAAGCAATTTCATCAATCAGTGAATAATAACCTCAGTGAAGCTGTGCTCATTTATACTGGGCTGTTTGTTAGTCAGAAAGACACCCAGGGTCACTTCCAGAACCTCTTTAATGGGTAAGGTTTTACAGTAGAGGAAATCCACTGATTGCAAGGTCAGGCACTGCTCCTGTGTGAGAATGACCAAGTGCTTAAAGATTGCCTGGGTGTTCTTACTAGAGTCCACACTTAATTAGCCCACTGGAACAAATCTTACTGAAATGAATAAACAAACACTGGGGACTTTGTTTTACAATAGCTCTGTTTTATGAGCTCTTTTTGCTTTTTAATTTAGGACTGATAAATATCAATTTACAGAGGAAAAACTTGAGAATAGCAAGTTGTCACCTATTAGTTTGGCAGCATGACACTGGCAATATTCTCCAGTTAGGAAGTTGACAAATAAAAGAAAATTATCTCAGAAGAGACTCTAGAGGAGAAATCTCGTAAAAGAGAATTAATAGGTTTACATTCTGAGAAAGATTGTGCTATTTAAAAACAATACTTTTCTCTCACACTAAGATTTGCAAATTTGCTTTTGCTCTGATTGTGGCAGGAAAGGGAAAAAAATGTGAAAACCAGAGAAAAAGAATGGTTGGCTACTGAGAGCCTCAGCAAATCCCTCTGTGGTCCTTGTTCGAGAGGGTACAAGTTTGATGAGAGTGCAGAATCCAACATTCAGAGAAGGGAGGAGCAGCTGCATTTGTGTTGAGGACAGTGCCCCCTTGGCATCTTGTGATTTTGGTTCCTGGAACCCTCTTAATTAGGATATTGAGGTCCAGATTCACTGAACAGTTAGGAGCCCAAGAAAAGATTTAAGACTGAGGTGATTAAATTACCATCAAAACATCTGCTCCAAAGGTTTGTGTGTGCACATATCTGTCCATGTGTAAGCATTATCTGTACTTGAATACCATTAATTCCCATCTGAAGGAGAACTAAACCATCCTCTGCATGGTGTAAAGAAGTAATATTTTTTTATTTTTAATAAACCAAAATTCTCTACCCTATTTTGCTAAATTGAGTGATAAGGGAAGGATTCAAAATGTTAAACCAGAAAGGAGAAAGTAGAGAGAGAGAATTTCAGTCCCTACAACAGCTGATTGATTTGGCATAGAAGCTACTTCAGCCTACTTTCAAAGGTCACTCAAACATTTCTCTGTTTACTGTTTAGTGGGAAATGCCTATTCAGCCTTGAAAGCAGAAGGTACCAGCAGCTTCCTGCCTGTTCCAAACAAACAGACAAAAACCCCAAACAACCAGGGGTAGTCACTGTCTCTGACTGGGTTTTCTTAGGAAGGATTTGGGGATGTAAATCCACAAAACCCCCCAGAGATCTCTGTGTGTCTCTGTGTCTCCAGCTGTAGCTGGACAGTGGTCACTGACCATTGGTGCTCCATTTACCTTGTAGCAGCACATCACACTTTATAGTTCAATTTTCTCATTAAAGATTTCTTTTCTACATGAGATCTCTGTTTTGTCAATGACAAAACAGTACAAGAAGCTGTCTTGCTTAAGTGACTTCAGTCCAAGTCTGATAACCATAGTGTCAGGCAAAATTTGCAGCTGTTAAGCAGCAAAATGACTCCAACAGTGCAGAAGGAGTCTTGTGAGACAAGAGTCATGGAGTTTATAAAAGGCATTGGACCACTCCCTGTGTAGTGTTACGAAGAAAACCACCATAAAAGCAAATGTTAAATATCATTCTTGGTGTTCCATTTGTTCATGTAGAGCCTGTGGAACTGCATGCCATAAAGGGCTTAATCATTAATACTCATTCCTGTGTAATGGGAAAGGTTGTGAATCAATTATTGTTATTTATATTGTGGATTGAGCAGACCATGGGGCAAGTTTTATCCAAGGAGCTCGATACGTGAGCAGTACAAAGTAACATGGATAAGACAAATTACACATTAAACATTAATCTATACAGCAGAGCAATCATCAGGTGACTAACAAAAATAACCTTAGAATTAATCCTTCCTAGACATATAGATTGTTCTTGCTTTTAATGAGGAATATATCATCTGGCTAGAGTCAACATATCTGTAAAAATAATATCAGCTCCGTGGACAGGTTAGATCCTGTGTGTAGTTCACTGAAATTGTGTTCACCTTTCCGTTGTAAAACATATTCCTGAGCCAGTCAGGGTGGAGTGTAACGACAGTAATTCCAAATCAATGCTGTCCATGAGCAGGAAATGCTAAAAAGTTTTGCAGATACTTATTTTTGATGTTGGAGTTTTGACATTATGAACTTGACAGTCTGGTGATAGTACAAGCCCTCTCCTCCTTTGCAGTTAGGGTTTTTTTTATTTTTGTAGTTGGTCACTCCTGGGAGCCTGTCTGAACTTTCTTGATCAGAGAATTAATTGAGAAGGATAAACCTTAGCAATTTCAGTTTGTCCTTCTGCTGACCCTCATCTTGGCTTTCTTGCATGCACATATTTTTGGGTGACTGTTGACTGCGGGGATAGAGGGAACAGCAGCTGGTGACATCAGGTCCTTCAGGATGATGTTTCTGTTGGGAAGTGAAAATTTGCGACTTTGGAAACACCAAAGCCCTGCAGTTTAGGTCAAGATGCAGTTTCTGTGTTCTGCAAAACCAAGGATGGGGATATTTGAGCACAGGAGAGATCACAAAAGACAGTTGGTATCAATGCTCCTCAGGCTTTCCACCAGGATTGTATCTCCTGGATAAAAGTTAAATCTATTCACTTGGCAATTTTGTGAAAGAGATCTTTCTGCAACTTCAAACATACTTCACTATGCAGGGTTGTTAAAAACTTGGCAGCTTCAAGCACAAACATAAAATGAAAGTTCAGGAGCATCTTTCATTCCTTGCAAATGTTCCAAGGTGTGCATTAGATGGTGCAGAAGGAAGTTTAGAACATTAATTTGTGTCACATTTTTCTCATGTGATGTGAATTGGAGCATGTAGTTAAGCTTCTACTGCTTTGAAGAGTTTGTTCTTAGTTTTAATTGGCAACACATTATCAGATGGAGAATGTACAAGACAGAAATTTAAAGTTAAATGGAGAGCTCTGGCTTTGGTATTTCTCACACTGAGTCTTTGATCCCACTGTCTTAATTCTCAGTGAAGCTCCAGTCTCATCATGAAATCTCAATTTTAAAGAGAATTTCTACAATCTCAAATTGTGATTAATTTAGCATCTCAGGTGTTGCTCTAAGTATGAAACTTTGTTTCTTGTATATAAACATTACCGTGGAAAAAATTTACTGTGCATGCAAGAGGAAGACCCTATTGAAAAAATTGATCCAAAACTATCTCTGAAAGTATCTCTCATTTGTCAGCAGATAGTTGTGCTTCCCTTTTTCCACTGTCAGTGATAACCAGTGAGGCTGGTGAAACACCTACAGTGTGAAATATAGGAATATAGCACATAGGAACAAGGCACATAAGCCTTCTGTACCTTCACAGTGTAATTTACTTAGTGTTCAGTAAAGAAATTATGAAAAAGTTAACTGAAAAACCTTAAAATGCTGAAACAAAGGCTGAAGTTTCACATTGCAAGTCTTTGCATCCAATGAATCAAAGCAGATTGAAAGTTGGGTAGCTCAGATGCAAAAATCACTTTCTTAAAATTTTTAGCTTTCTAATGATTCTGCTGCTAAAGTCAGAGAAAACTTTTGCATTATAATTAATCTCTGCTGTTCAGGCATTTGAAAGACTGAATTGCTTTATCTTAGACTATTAATTTATTTTATGCAGAATTAATCTATTTTATGCAGAAACTAAAGGCAAGTGATGTGTTAAAAAATCAAGAAAGATTTTGTGTTCTAAATATAGAAGAGCAGAATTTCTTGGCTAACTGAAAAGAGTTGTGTTATAACTGAGTATTTGTCCAAGCATATGAGAGGTGCTTTGGTAACTCAGAACCTTGTGCTCTCTCATCTCATACAGCAATTTTCTTCTTGTGTTGAAGCAGGAAATGAAATGGGGAAGGGAAGGCAGGGAACTGGGAAACAGAGAAAATTGCAAGAATTTGAAACTGAATGTGGGAAATAATACATCTTAACCATTTAGTTATCTAAACCTCAATACAAGTGGGATGTAACCATGAATAAGTTATCAAGTGGGTGTTTAGGTTTCCTTTATTGGAACGAACAGAACTTGTAGTCAAAGTTAAGACTTGCTGTGGTGGGGTAGGGTGAGAAGGATTTGGGAGTTGTGGAATTCCCACATCAGATCTAGAATACTTCTTACCATGTGAAATGTCAGTTAGTGTTTGGGACTGTTCACAGACACCTGAGGGTGCCATGTCCTCCTGGAGGGAGGGAAGTTGTTCAAAACTGATTGTGGCTCTGTTTTAATTAACAAACATGCCTAATGAGACACTGATTCCTCTCAGGTTTGTACTCAAGAAAACTGAAGTGGAGCTAGTTGTTCTGGCCATAATTTGATTTATACCACTGCAAGGTCAGAATAAAGCCCTATTACAAAATCACATGGTTTGTGAAGCTTATTTAACTATTTAGGCAGGTTCCTCTGTTACACAAATGGAATTCACAGCTGTTAATCTAGTTCTGAGCAGGCTTGGGAATTAAGACTTTGCTGCCAGAAAAACAACAACCAACAAACAACATTCCAGTACATGGAATTACAGGAGGGATCTCCCACAGAGTGAGAAGATTCAAAATAAATAGTGACTGTCTAGTAAAATTCCAGATCAGCAATATGTCTTTACTATCCCTCTGATTTAGCTTTTTAGTTTAGCTGATTTTATTTCTTTACCCTTCCAGTGCTGCCCTTTTGGGCTTATAAGTATTTTCTCATATATTTTGGTGGAACAAGCATTATTCTAGAATTACTGTTGCTGGGGCTGGTCTTCTCTCAGATTCAGTGCCTCCTGTCTCTTTGCAGTCCTGTAATGTCCCCAGCTCCTCATTGGCATAATCCCATAATGATTTTTTTATTATTATTATTTTGGAGGGGAGGGAGGTGTAATTTAAAAGAGGTAGAATTTATGATAGTTTTCTGTTGGTATTTTTGGCCCTTTAGAATCTGCTCTCAAAAAAATATGGAGAAAAGTCCTCCAGTCAACTCTCTGAGGCTCCAGAGAGTAGAAGTCCATGCTGGGCCCATCTCAGGCTGTGTCAGAATGAACTCTGGTCCTTCTGTGTGTGCCTCAGAGAGGAGCAGCAGTTTCCTTTCCCCTGCTTTGTCCCACCCTGCTTTCCCCTTGGCCATCAGTCCCTGCCTGGAAGTGATGTGCTCAACACATTTGCACATTTGTTGATAGCAAATGTAATCTTTGCCCATATAAATGTCATAAACTTCACATTCTGCAGGGCTGGATTCCTGTCTGAACCACAAGGCTGATTAGAAGCTTTGGAGCAAGTTACTCACAGAACTGCTGCTAGCACAAGCAAGCTCTGCAGGGAAAGTGGGTTTGGATAGGTTTAGCATTTCAGCTTTTTGTGAACTCTGAAAGCTCTGAGAGCTATGAATGGAGAAAGAGCAATCAGAATCTGCTGAAAAGCTGAGAACCAGACTTAACAAATCCAATTTTGAATGACAAACCATTAGTGTTGTGAACAATTGTATCTTGCCAAAATTACACAGGGGATAAATCAGTTACAGCCATTAATTTAAACACTAAGTGTCTTAGAATCGATTCTGATCGTTGCACAGAGTGAATTGGATGTGATGGCTTTTACTCTTTTTTCTGGCATGGGATGTACACAAGTTTTCCTATTTTTGTATTGCTTGTATACAATTTTATTTCAGTAAGAAAAAAAGCCACCATTCCTAAGAAATAAACCAGTATGCACTGTCTGAAGTATTGATTCTCCTCCTCCCACACATACTCTCAGCTGCATAGCCCAGAGCTTTGCACCTTCACTTTCCTACTCCGTGGAACATCTCTTGGCTTTGCTTTGCTCTGTTGCTCTTATGAGCAAGGATTCAAAACAAGGAATTGGAACATTTAGGATCTGATCCTATCTGACTACAGCTTACTTTTCATCTGATTTTTTTCAATCCAATCCTAAGCCCCTTTTCTAGCAGTGATGTTGACAGTGACAGAAGCAGAGGACACTTTGCCATGGCTGAGCTACAGCGTGGCTAAGGGGCTTCAGCCTTTGGCCAGCACCAGGATCTGGAGATAAAGGATTCCAGGAATCCTTCCAGGCATTGTTCTGTTGGGTTTGTTGTTGTTTTCTCAGTAGTTTCTGTTGCTGAACTTCCAGATGCAGATGTGAAAGACTGAATTGCTTTATCTTAGACTATTAATTAATTTATCTTATGCAGAATTAATCTTTTTTGACAAAAGGGGTTTCAGGGGGAGGGGACAAAGCTGCCCATGGCTGTAGTCCCTGGAGCAGCCTCCTGCACAGAGACCATAGGGAGTGACCACGTGGCAGAATTCCCTCTCACTGCTATTGGACTTTGTTTGGGACATCAACATGAGTTTATTCTATGCACACTTCATTTTTTTCCCAAAAAAGCTGCTTACAATAGATTTTTGTATCACTTTGATACCTAGTACAGATGAAATGGTTTATCTTGATAAGTTGTTAAATACCTTGCTGGAGATATGGCTGTGTTTGACCAAAAGTTCTAGGATATTTTCTTTGCTGTTATTTACAAGACACAGCTCAAATTGGATTTTTCTGTTTCATCTGACCTAAAAAAAAATCCTTTCCATTTTTTAATCCTTCTGAGATCATAATTACAGTTGTGAAATGGGCTGTCATTCTCCCAAGCAGAGACTTGCTGGCTGAAGATGGAGCAGGGAGTGTGGTGCATGCCTGGTTTTGCAGTCATTTGGTGCTCCAAATATAGAGACAGCACTGAGGGAAGCAGCAGAGAAATAGAACTGATGCTGCTGTGTTTGTGCTACAGATAGAAATCAATATAATATTTTTGATGAAAGGTGGGAGCTGCAATTCATACTTGTAAAGGCAACGTGTCAAAAATCTATGTAGCATTAACAAAAAATGTTCATGAACTACTCGGATAAAAGTTATTTTCTTCCATTCATGTGTAAAATCCATCCTGCACCCTCAGCTGCAGCCCCTGAGCCAGGCAGGCTCACAGGAATGAGAAATATTGTGCAGAGCCAGCACCAAATGTCTTTGCACTTAGACCTCAATGGGAAATGCAAAGGACTCTGCTCACATGTTTGATGACAATTTCAGTAAATTACAAAAGTCACTGTCTCTGCCTGTGTATCAGGATGATTTGCCACTGGGAGTTGAAATTGTGCAACATTTCACTACAGCTGCTGCTACTAAAGAAAAAGCAGATAAGTAGTCAAAAATTTGTTTAGGGGTTACTAAATACTTCATTTAATAAATCTACCTTGTCTCATAACTGGAAACACTAATTAGAATACTTGAATTATCATTTCCTCCACCTTTAATATTCAGGAAGATTTAGGCAGTGCTACGCATGTGAATTTAAAACTTCATAACACAAAGGGATTAAATCACTAACAAAAGTATGTGGATACCTAAGTAATAAAAGGAGAATATCAAAGTACACAAAAAGTGAAAGACTACAGAAACCATACCATAAAAGTAAAGAAAATTTGGACATTTTTTTTTGTTCTCAGGCTTCAGAGGCTTTTCCACTCCCCAGAAGAGCTCCATTCTCTAGTATTACACCTCAAGAACGAAGTGTACATAATCTGAAAAACGTGCAGTGTTGGTGGTTGGATTTTTTTTG
>WBNQ01070558.1:0-25387 GCA_013401375.1 Spizella passerina | reverse complement strand
ATATTATATATTATATATTATATATTATATATTATATATTATATATTATATATTATATATTGTATATTATATATTGTATATTATGTAATATGTAATATTTTATTTAAAATATTCTATTTTTGTATTTATATTAATATATTGCTATATATGTAAATATTATTCTATATTTACATATATAGTAATAATGTATTATGGACATTAATGCAACACAGAAGCTAAGAAATCAAGTACACAAAGATGTTCAAAATCCAATTATTGCAGAGGTATTACATAATACACTACTGAAAAAAGGGGTTTAATTTTCACTTTCAATGCGGCATCACTCACAGAGTCCCATCTGGAATTTCTCAGAGTGGAAACAAACATATCAGTAGTGGATGTGCTCAGCCCAATAAGCTGTGCTGGAGATGAGGCAGGTTTCAGAAAGCTGCTCTCATTCTGTGTGAAGGTGTCAGCACCCCTGGGTTAACTGCTCTGCCAGGGCTGCAGGACATTTCCTGGGCATTCCCACAGGAATTCAGCTCCAGCTTCCACTCACTGAGCTCCCCCTGCCTCTGCCCCACTGAAATCCCTCTGCAGGGCACCTGCAGGTACAGATCAGGATACTCATTTTCCTTGTCCTAAATTAGCTCCTTAAGTTGAGCCATTTTAAGAACTCAACTTTCTTTGGGTTTGTTCTGAGTTTTTTTTTTAATCCCAAGGCAAATTTTCAGCGTTTGTGGAATTTTAACTTGCTCAAATTTAAACAAAGTAAAGGCGTAGAAGAGAAATCACAAGATCAGTAACTCTTCCCTTTACTTATTTATGAGTTGAAGATCTAGGCCTTAATACATTTTCTAGCAAATTTTTAAATAATATTCCAATTAAAAAAAAAATGGAGAGGAAGGCAAGGAGTTCAAGTTTTTACTTTTGGTCACTTCAGTTATTGTCTCTGTAGAGCCATCTGTACATTATCTTGTCTGATTAAAGCCACAACATAAAACCTTATCTTAAATTAATTTGCTTTTACTACTTACTTTAAATTCCAATAAAATTTGACTGCACATTCTCTGTTCTGACACATTCTGAATGTGCTTATCTGCACAACACAGATCCATGTTTTTCTCCCCAGCCATGTATAAAATAGATTTCCAATAAAAACTGACATGATTCAGAGGAATTACAAAATCATTTTCAGGGCAGGATTGATACTAATTATGATTGATTTTGATTTAGTTTACATTTGCTAAACATGCTCTTAAACCAAAACAAAAAAATGAAGGTGCAGTTGGTACAAGTACACCTATTGGTATATGGCAGATATGCTGAAAATCAAAAAAAGCCAAAAATATTTTGAACAGGAGTATTCTCTTTCCTGCCCTGTCTAACATTTGTTTCACACTCAAGACTTCCTTAAGCTTAAAGTGGGAGTTCTGTATGTGTCAGCTCTGTAAGACTCAGGTTCATAGGGAAAAGTGACACGTAGAAAGGAGCTAAAAACCAATTCACCTTGGGAACTTTAACTGGCTTGTACAATTTGCCACCGTGTTCAATACATTTCAAAGGTATCCCATAATAGCCAGCAGTTCCCTACAAAGGTCACTGTAAAATCACATCCTGTATTACTCCATATTTCTGAAATTGTTCCTTGTCTGCCAGCTGCTCAGCTGAACTTTGCCAATGAAAGCAAAGTTTCCAGGGTTATCACTCTGCCCCTTCAACTGCATTATCTACAAAACCATAAACCTGAGTGGAAAAAAAGCTCAGGGAAGGTTTATAAAAGATTCCCTGAGCAGAGGCTGAGTCCAGGCTGTGCTCCTGAGCTGAAGCTGCCTTTGTGCTCTGCCACCATGCCTGCCAACTACAATGGCACCTGGGAGATGGAGACCAATGAAAACTTCGAAGGATACATGGTTGCTTTAGGTAAATGACAAAATATTAATGGGATCAACAGAAAATGGTTCAATTCTGAGTCAAATCCTTCTAAAATTAATGAACTTTTTCTGTAATATACTTTGTGGCATAAGGGTTGCTGCCAGATCAAGTAATTGTTTTCAAAATTGCCATTATCTAAATATATAAGCAATTGAAGACTGGTAGCCAAAGATGTTATTCTTTATTTAGATAAAGGAAAAAACAGATATATATGGGGGAAAAAGCCCCAAACCAACAGGTTTTCAGATCTAAAAGCTCTTTTTTACTCCTGGTATATTCTTACTGTAACAGTGGAGCCACAAGTTATTTAAAGAGGAATAAGATATTCTATAGCAGTAAATTAACAAAAATGCCATTATTTAATTAGTGCTTTGAACTAATTATGGTACAGAGATGGAAAATTTGATGCTTTAACTGATTTTCTACTAGTTTTACCAAAGAACCTTAATCCTAATTGATTGATCTGTTCAGAATGAAATAGAAGAAATACATAAATACATAAAAATGAACTCTCATCATTATTCATCAACAATTGAAAGCAGTGGCAATTTTGCCAAAGCTTTAGCTCTCTTAAGAGAGAAAGGCATGTCTCACTATTTATGGTTTTTAGCTTTTGCATTTGTGGAAAAAACTCAATATCTTCAGGGACATCTGTAAATATGTATATACACTTGTGCAGGACAAAAAGAGAGAGTGCTTGAAAATGAGAATTATTAGGACAATGTCTTGACTTTCAGGAGAAAGATACACATTAATTGAAGTGATTTTTGTGAATATGTGCATATATAAACTCTAAGTTATATCTACACAATCAGCTATAGTAATTTCAAACTGCCAATGAATAAGCAAAGATAACCCAACACCAAAACCAGTGCCAAGATGCAAATGCTGTTGGTGAGTCTCAGGAAGAAATGGCAAAGAAAGGGTGAAAAGATATTCTTCTGCTCTTTTTCTCTCCATCTTACATTTTGCTGATATTTTAAGTATTAATATGCTCAGATTCAAAGCACACGGGTTTTGAGGGGTATTTTTAATTCATCTGTCCTTTTAATTAATGCATACACATTTCTATACTTTAATTAAAGATTAGGTTTGCCCTCTAAGTCAGAAAGTTTGATTTTATCATAAACATGTTACAAAGTATTTAAATATACTATAATGGAACTACATATCATTTTTATTGCTTATATTGTTCAAAATGCAGTTATGAAAACCATGCTTTAATAAAACCTCCCTGATTTTTCTCCAGGAGCTACAAGACCAATATATTAGTCAGAAATAGCATTTCTTTAGAGGTCTAGACATTTTTGCCCTCAGAGAGAACTAAATTTTATGTTGCCTGGCCATAAATCAGCCCCGGAGATACCTTTAATCCACCACAGCAGATAAAATATACCCAAGAAGTCTTGCATATAAATACTGAACAAGACCATTATTCCCCATGTTTAAAAGCCCCATTTTTTTCCAAGCCTATCCTCTTGCTCAACTCAATTAGCACTTCCCAAGTAGGATAATGAATCTAGCAGAAGAAAAGGGCTCCATTAGTGAGTGACATTGCTGGGCTGTGATTTACAGTGACCAGAGGATGGCCAGCAAAGCAAACCCGAATCTTTCAGAACTGCAGGAGCATGGGAGGTGATTTCATGTGCACACAGCAGCACAATCAGATCCCTGGTCAGAAATGGTTACTGCAGATGGGGATGCTGCTGGCACTGGGGGTGCTGGGCAGCCTGGGGCGGTGCCAGGGATGTTCTCCCCATGGTGCCAGCAGGGCTCCCAGTGCCAAGCATCATGCCAGTCCTCATAGGGAACAAAATAAGGGTGCCAAGGAGATCAGTACTGCAGGAAATGTTGGCAGAAGATGAAACAGAAAGTGTCAAATGCTCTGCACAAATGCTCTTTTTTGACTTTTGACTTTGAGTTTGTCTCCTTTTGAACTGCAATTTGTTTGTCTGTCTGCTATTGAACAATAATGGATTTCACATTTTATTTGATTGCTTCTTTTTTTGTTTCATTCTTTTACACTAATTAATTAACCTCTTGTATACTCCCAGGCTACAGGTTCATCACAAAAGTAACATGCCCAGGTCCTCTTGATTACATGCTTATTCTCCCTTGATTACATACCCAGTCTAACCTGCTAAATCTCTGATAAGGAATATTATTCAGAGATCCTTCTTTAGTGAGGCAAAAAAGGCACTGTTAGGCTTAACAGCACCTCTTGTTTCACATTCTCAAAAAAATTCAGGTGATTAAACACACCAGCATCTATTCACTCCTGGTTGGACGTTGTATTCTCACAATATTCTCACAGATATCCCATTAAGAAATAAATTTATTATCAGTGGAAGAGACTCAAGTTGAAAATGTACTTGTAAGCACAAGATGATTTTTATTTGAAATAATGTTTTTCTCTGAAAAATGTTGGAGTAAAAGCACCATTTGTGGAACAGTATAATATTGTCTCTATACAATATTATATATTGTATATATACAATATAAAATATCTGTATATATTTACACATTATATTTTTAATGTGTAAATATAAATGCTGTGGGACTTTATTTTCATTACCAAATACTGGAATTTTCACTCTCTCTGTTCTGGTTTTTGACAGGTATTGACTTTGCGACTCGTAAGATTGCGAAACACTTGAAACAAACCAAGGAGATTGTTCAAAATGGAGACAATTTTAAAACCAAAACACTCAGCACTTTCAGAAACTATGATGTGGATTACACTGTGGGGGTGGAGTTTGAGGAGCACACCAAAGGACTGGATAACAGAGTGGTGAAGGTAAAAACCTGGGGCCTGGTGTCTGTTCATGCCACAGTCAGCTCCAGGAGCCTGCAGCTCCCAAAATCAGCTTATAATATATATTACATGAATTATTATTGTATTATTATTATGAATATATTAAGTCAAACCCCAATATTTTACAGACATCAGAGGATTTTTACAAAGCAGAAGTAATTTGCATCCAGAGACAGTTTTCTTTCCTGCTACAAGCATTTATTAGAAATGCAAATCAGGATGGCTACTGAGATATGTGAGGACAATCATTAATTAGGTTTTTCTAGTGGGGAATTTTTTCCAGCTTTTCTGATACATCTTATGTATCTAGAAAGTGGCAAAATTGTATTTTTACCTATGCATCCTCCTTAAGGAAACTGGGGGTTGAGTTTAGGACTGCATCAATAGCACTTTTCATTTTGGGATGGCTGGGTTTGCACTGATCAGTCTCAGCAGGGCAGTTTGTTTGTTTTGGCAATTTCCACAGGAAAAGTGGCAGCATAAAGGACATGTTTGTATTTGAACTCACATCATCCCTCACTGGAGGGGCACAAATTTAGCAGAAGACATGGCTTGCTCACCACAGATCACTTTTAACTCTCAAACTAACTTTGTGCAGTGTAATTCCTATGATTTCTTCCAAATTATTTCTCATTCACAGCACTGCAAGCCATCAAAAAGTAAGACCCTTTTTTTTCCACTATCCTGAACATCCCTGTATCTAAATTTTCTTTCTGTCTCCTTCTCCAGTGGGCACTGAGTGGAACTAATTCTTGTGACAAATTCTATGCTTAAAAACACTGCTCCCACATCTCTTCAGAGCAGTTGAAGGCATTGCTAAGGATCTAAGGACTCATTAGTTTCATCACTCCTTAAATCCATTAATTAGTGCTCCTCTAGTGCTCATCACCACTACAAAAGTCTTGCTCTGCAAAGAGGAAAAGGAAAGGAAAGGAAAGGAAAGGAAAGGATTATGCATTTATAACCCCACCTGATTTAATTACAATACTAATTTCTAAAGGAACCATGTTATTTGTTTCTAGAGGGGAGAAGGAAAAAGGATGCGTGTCATGCCATTACTTTCTGAATTGCTCTAAAAGTATTTTCTGGTCATTTCATTAACAAAACAATGCCTCAAACACATTAAAGTTAGATGAAGGTAATAAAATTGGTAGGCAACATTTAAATGTAAAGAGGGCATGGATAATTTAAAGAGCATGTAGCTTGAAAATTTCGTAAATAAGAAAGAAATTAACTGAAATGGAATGAGTTTTGTCTCATTATTAATGGAAAGCTCCCTCATAAGAGAAATAAATCATCCAGTGCTGGACTAGAAAATAAATTAAGCTCCCAATATGCTTGGAGCTTTATAATAACTGAGCTTTCATGGACTGTAACTGGTGTCTAATAAGGAGTTCTCTGATACATGGTTAAATACACCCCTAAAGGACAGTGGCTCAAATGCAGAGCAATTCCAACAAAGTTGCTTTGAATGTACCCTGGCACATCTGTAGACAGATAATTCAGCCTGTAAAGAGAACTTTTCCTTGCTGAGGGTTCTCCTGCTCCTGAAGGCACCAGGTCCAACCTGTCTGCTCAGGCAGGGTCAGGTACAGCCCATTGTCCAGCTTATGATCACATCTCTTTAAATTTCTTACTAATTGTTTTAATGCTGCAGGAACTGACATGTGAGAACCAGGCGTGCCATCAAACATTTCAGAAAGTACATTAGAATATACAAACACTTATAGTGGAGATGTGAGTAGCAAATTTAGTGAGTACAAACAAATTCAGTGAGATGATAGTAACATGCTGTTCCTCTTGTTACTTTATGCAGAGCTAGAAAATGTGTTAGCGCTGCATTTTGCAGTACAAGTCTTCAAGTCTTCATTCATGAAACGCTACAACTTTTTTCATTAATGGCTTTAAACAGCAAGAAAAAAATGCATTTTGCATATATTGCACCAGTAGCTGTAAACACACTCAACAATTCACCAGTTAGTGTGAACACTTGTTACTCATGTATGTGAAGAAACTCATGGAAATTACAACAAAGCACTGCAAAAGCTTCCCTCTGTCACATTGCTGTCATCCTGAATGCATTTGGGTTCTGTTTAAATGCTTTGGGGTTTTTTAATGAGGAAATTGGAGAATGATAGGAAGCAACTGTAATTGTGTATTCATATTGTTTGAACTTATTTTTATACGTTCATGAATTTCTGGTTAATGTAACTGAGTAAATGATCTGATTCATGCAGTCCCTGGTGACCTGGGATGGTGACAAACTGGTCTGTGTGCAGAAAGGTGAGAAGAACAACAGGGGCTGGAAGCACTGGATTGAAGGAGACATCCTGCACCTGGTAAGGGCTGCTCCACACACCCACAGCACATCACTGAGGCTGCAGCATAGGCTCAGGTTTTCCATTTCAAAGGATTTGTTATTTTTCTCTAGTTAGAAAGGTCTTTAGACAGTTCTGATCTCTGAACTCTAAGGAAATTTCTCCTCAGTTTCAACTCAGGAATGCTCAATTTCTGTCCACCTGCTCCCAATTAAGTCATAACCCTGCAATGGTTTTTTTGCTCCAGTCCACTTCCCTCCAGCCCTCAATTCTTCCTGTTACATTGCACCTCTAACATATCCTTATATAATCACTGGTAAAGAAGAAAAAAAACCACCCCAATCAGACTGCAAGATAAATGTTTTTTATTTTTTTCTGAGCCAAGCAATATGAAATTTTAGCACACTGCACTGTAATATAGATCAGAAACCCCTGAATATTCGAGAGGATCCCACAAACAACCTATACCGCAATTATTTTTTCTTAGTTCAATAATAAATTCAAACACCTAAAGTAGCAAGCTGTAGCCCAAAGATAGATGTGGTGAGTCCAAGAGAAGCCAGAAAAGCCTGTGCTGGAAATCAGCAATCAGTGATGTGCAGAAAGATTTCAAAATGACAGTATTGTAGAATCACAGCATCATTAAGGTTGGAAAAGACCTCCAAGATCACAAAGTCCCAACTTTGACTGAACACCACCATGTCCATTAACCCACATCACAAAGTGCCACATCTACTGATTTTTTTGAACATTTTTCATAATGATAATGATTACAGAGTTTCCAATCAAGAAATGGGCATGACAATACTGGGTGGCACAGCAGGTGGATGGAGAGAGATTCTTGAGAGGAACCCATTGTTCTGTCCTAAGCTTTGCTGCAAGCAATCTGCCCCTTCCCAGCTTTGCTTTACACATCCTTGGTGTGGGCAGTCACAGCGGCTCCCATCTCTGTGCCTGAAAGGGCAAAGACAGGAATTCAAAACCACAAAGTGCCACCCAACCAAAATCTCCTGTCCAGTGCACTCCTGCAGCTCTGTCTGAGCACACATTCAAAAGCTGACCTGGAAAGTTCTGCATGCTGGCACCAAGGTTTAGGCTGAAACAAAACCAAGCAGATCCTTACAGCAGTCCCCAGAAATTGTCCTGCAGGTTTGGCCCATTGCTGGCCACCTTTTCCAGTCCCTTGCAAGCCCTGTTTGGCTCAGGAATGCTGCATTCCTGATTTTTTATTTATTTCCTTGTTTCAGTGCATCTCATGAATTTTGAGGTAACATGAATTATAAACTATTACAGTGTATTGTTTTAATAACAGAACATGAAAAAGCCTTGAATTAAAGCAAAATTTTAATGCATTGTTCATGTTCATTCTTCTTAGAGTTCAGTTCATGTATCAAAAACTAATTACTGCAACATGAAATGCATACCTGCTGTTTGGTTACAAATAATGCACTTTTCTTACTGTTCTCTGATTCATAAGTTTTTAATGCAGTGGTTCAGTTGTAGCAATTTCTGGTGGGATCTGGTATACATGCAAAATAAAACTTCTACCGCTATATACTTACTAATTGTTTCAATACTGTAGGAACTGACATGTGAAGACCAGGTGTGCCATCAGACATTTAAGAAGAAGAACTAAAATGGAGCAGAAAGCCTCCCAGATTTTCATCACAATGTTATGCTGTTATGTTTTGTCTAAAGAGAAGAATGAAGCCAGATTTTCATTCCTTTGACACTTCTATGTGAAGATATGATGTGCCTGTTTATGGAAACAAACACATTTTATAGAAATAACATCAAAGAGTTACATACCTCATAAATTCCTTTACCTTTCAGTCTAGAGTTAAATAAAAGTAATTGTCTTTCAAATTATGTTTCCCTACATCTTTATAATGACTTCCAGAGGAATGTCTATTAGCAACAAGGCTGAAAATGAACAGCCACAATTATTTCAGTCACAGTCTGTGTCTCCATAGTGCTGTATTATCATAATGTCTCTGGGTGACTGATTAACACTGGCTATTCACTGGACTGTTTCTATTTAATTTAGTCCTGGATCACTAAGTCCACAGTTCCAGACAACAGAATGCCTCACTGAGCACAGTACACGTCCTTTCACATCAGGACTGTTCCCCTGGATTTGGCCCAGGTCTAAAGCTGCTGCTGATTATCACCTGATCAATATCTCACGGCCTTTGTGAAGTGCTGCAGCTCCCCAGTACCATCCTAACATGGATCAATGACAATGCTGTAACTTCCAGTTAGAGCTGGCAGCCTAATAACCATCCCCATGGGGAAATCTGCTGTTTGAAGCAAACCCTGCGTGGAAGAGTTGCTCCATGGTGTGAAAACTAAGGCACACTTAAACCTGTGAGAGGAAAACTGCAGAGTACACACAGTGTGCATGTACCCTGTGCAGAAAGAGTGCCCAGCATGCTGCAATCTTCACCTTGTACCACCTTTCAGAGACTGTGAAAAGGAAAATCTTTTCCATGCAATTCTTCTCAGTTTTATTCAGAGTTTTTCAAAAGAATTCATGTTCTTTGCTAAAGGCAAGTTTAAGTTAACCATGGATGATGAACACTACTTTAGTAGATAGAAACTTTTATTATTCAACAGAATGTGTGCACACCTTCCCCAGAAGAGCTTGTATGCCCAAAAGCTCATCTGCTTTTTCCAATGACATGAATTATTCTAATAAAATACACTGTCTTTCCTACAACCTTGCCTTTCAGGTATAAAAACTTCCACATCAGCTTTAGAGCTGTTAAGTTCCCTCTTGTCCATAAGCTCCCACCCTCCGTTTAGTATGGGAGGAGTGAAAATCCACTGAACAGATCAGTGGCTCAGTGGAAGTACAGAAAATATGTGAAAAAGCTTTGGCAGAAATGGAGGAGCATATGCTTTCTCCTCATCTCCACCTGCTCCTCAGCCCACTCACTGTCAATAGCTCAGGGTAGGAAAGGAGGGAGCCTCCCAGCTGAACTAGGTTACATCTGCAAAAATCTGATTAATGTACCACCAATACTTCCATGGCCACGGCCACTATCCTGGTTCCAGTTGGGATTGAGATAAATTTCATTTTAGTAGCTAGTACAGAGCTGTGTGTTGGATTTAGCATGAGAATAATGTTGATATCACACTGATGGTGTAGTTGTTGCTAACTAGTGCTTCCTCTAAGCCAAGGACTCCAGGTTCCCTGTTCTGCCTGTTAGGAGGGAGCAGAACCAGGACAGCTGACCCAAACTGGCCAGAGGGATATTCCACACCACAGAACACCATGCTGAGCATATAAATCTGCAAGAAGGAAGGGGAAAACTGTTGTGTTTGAGATGGCATTCCCCAGTAATTCCTTGGGCTTCCCAAGGAGCTGTTACACGAGATGGACCCCACAGTCCTGGACATGGCTGAACACCCACCTGGGAATGGAGAATGAGCTCCTTGTTCTTTGCTTTGCTTGTGCATGCAGCTTTTTCTTCACCCATCAAACATTAGCTCAGCCCTGGAGTTTTCTCATGGATTGGCTCTGTGGTTCTTAGTTGCCAGCTGGAATTAAATCACGACAGGCATAGAAGTGCATATGTCAGGATATCTTTATGAATTGGACTTTGCTTCTCCTGATAAAAAGTTGACTTGGTATCAAACTTCCTGTGTCCGTTGCCTGGGCAATGCTTTCATGTTAGATTGCACAGAAGAAACTGCACTTGGAGTTAGTAAACTCCTTATTTTGTCCTTTTCAGCCCTGACCTGGACTTTTCAGTAGAAATGCATTCAATTCATAGTTCTCAGTCTCTGCTAGTTACAAGGATAAAAAAGTACCACAGCTCATTAAGCTTTCAAATTATTATCAGAATGTAATCACTAGGAAACAAAATGTGCATGTCATTATCAGTGACATTTCTCCTGGTTGGTTCTTGCCAGGAGTAACCCTGTTTGTAAATTCACACCAAATCATAAATCCAAAGAAAACCTTTCTTATATATCACAAGGAACTATCATCAATGATGAGTCTGAAGAGGGAAAGCAAACATTCTTCAACTGGTTTCCTATTATGCTCACTAGTTCTGGCTAATGGTTATGATTCAGAAGTAAAGGAAGCAGGCAACTGAGCACAAGTAGACTTTGACTGGGAGCAAACTGGATCTGACCCTATTTTTTTGCCTAGCTCAAAAATGAAAACTTCTAACAGGAAGTGAGGAAATATGCAAGCTTTTTTACCCTCCAAACAACATTTTCTTTTTGCACAGACTGATACACAAGAATTTGCAGCCTCCTTTACAACTGCATGCACAGTGCTGGAGACAGAGGAGATATTCTGTTGCATTACAATTCCTCCCAAAGTTATCCTTGTTTGCATCATATTTGTGATGTTAGGCTGGTCTCTAAGCTGTTCAAAGTCCCTTATCTGCTTGTCAGCAGATTAAATACTTGTGCTGGAGGAACAGACCTTGCTGGTAAATCAAAGAATGTTCATTCACATTCTTTCAGCCCTCTGGCACACAGTGCTGTCTCAGGTGTTTTGAAGGATTACCATTTGCATGGATACTTTATTCTTTTCCTCACAGAGACTATTGCTCAAATACAGCCCCAGGAAGGGAATTTATCAGCAACCTTCTGATCCAGTGTAGTGGGATGACCCTGGATGGATTCTTGGAAGCCACCAGAACCTCTCTCTCTGACTCCTCTCTGCAGCTGCACAAGGGAGACAAAAAACAACAAAGGGTTCATGGGCTGAGATAAGGACTGAGAGAGAGATCCCTCACCAGATACCATCACAGGCAAAACGGACTCTAATTAGAGATATTAATTGACTTTATCACTAACAAAACAGAGCAGGATAATGAGAACCAAAATAAGATCTTGAAAACACCTTCCCCCCACTCCTCCTTCCTTCCCAGCTCTACCTCCTGGCCCAGTGGAGCCAGGAGACAGGGATGGGGGTTATGGTCAGCTCCTCACCCCTGGCTTCTCCTGCTGCTCAGGGAGGGGAGTCCTTCCCCTGCTGCACGTGGAGTCCCTCCCATGGGACACAGTTCTCCAGGAACTTCTCCAGTATGAGTCCATCCCATGGGAGACAGTTCTCCAGGAACTTCTCCAATGTGAGTCCATCCCACAGGAGAGAGTTCTCCAGGAACTTCTCCAGTGTGAGTCCATCCCACAGGCTCAGAGTCCTCCCAAACCTGCTGCAGTGTGGGTCACTCTTCCACAGGTCATTTCTCCAAGGACAGGCTGCTCCAGCCTGGGAGCAGGGCCCCTCTCATCACAGGCCTCCCATGGGATCACAGCCTCCTCCAGGATGCCCCTGCTCCAGCCTGGGCTCCTACACGGGCTGCAGGTGGATCCCTGCATCCCTGTGGATCCCCATGGGCTGTAGGAGGATCTCTGTACCCCTGTGGATCTTCTTCCATGAGCTGTGGGTAGATCTTTGAATCCCTGAGGATCCCGATGGGCTGTGGGTGGATCTCTGCATCTCTGTGGATCTTCTTCCTCAAGCTGCAGGTCGATCTCTGCCTTCCCCATGTCCTCCATGGGCTGCAGGTGGATCCCCACAGGTTGTGGGTGGATCTCTGCACCCCTGTGGATCTTCTTCCATGAGTTGCAGGTGGATCTCTGCCTCCCCCATGCCTCCATGGGCTGCAGGTAGATCTCCAAGGGATGCAGGTGGATCTCCACGGGCTGTGGGTAGATCTCCATGGGATGCAGGTGGATCTCCATGAGCTGCAGGTGGATCTCCACAGGCTGTGGGTGGATCTCTGCCTCCCCCATGCCTCCATGGGCTGTGGGTGGATCTCTGGCTCCTCCATGGGATGCAGGTGGATCCCCATGGGCTGTGGATGGATCTCCATGGATCTCTGGCTCCTCCATGGGTTCAGGGCACAGCTTCTCACCTTGGGCTGCAGAGAATCCCAGCTCTGGTGCCTGGAGCACTCCTGCCCCCTTCCTCCCTGCCCTTGCTGAGCTGCTCCTCTCCCACGGTCTCACCCCACTCTTCTCTGGCCACAGCTGTGCAGTTCCCCTTCTCCCTTCTCAGATCTGTTCCCACCATTTCTGAGTGAGCAGCCCTGGCCAGCAGCACGTCCCCCTCTGGAGCTGCCAGGGCTGGCTCTGCTGGACACAGAGGAACCTCCCAGCTGCTGCCCACAGGAGCCACCCTGGAGCTCCATCCTGCCAAAGCTTGGCCCTGCAAACCCAATAAATTCAGAACAGAAAAGCCCGAGCAACTCAACCCCACTTCCTCGTGAGTGCAGTACTGGGGAAAGAACCAGCACCATTACCTGTCACTGGGCTTTTCAAATGACAATGACAAAGCTGTGTGGAACAAATTTTAATGGTGGAATTTCTAAAAACCTCTGCATTGAGCCAAGTGGCTGTGCATTGAGCCAATTTTTCTTCCAAAAATTTAAGCATTTTATTGCCAACTGCTAAAAGGAGAGAGCAACACTGCAGGCAGAGGTTGTGGAATAATGTTGTTAATCTGCTACCAGTTGTGTTCTGTGGCAAAGCCCTGCAGTGCTGCCTTCCTCTGCAGCTCTGGAGAGTCACACACAGGCACAGAATGCCTTCTGAATTTGCCATGGATATCCTGAATGCTCTGCTGCTTGTCAAAGATACTCCACTGCCATCTGCCAAGAAGTCTGAAGTTTTTAAATCAGCATTTCCTTCAAGATCTGATGGAGACAAAGTTAAAAAAATATTGCTTAGTAAGATTTATTCGCATTCTTCTAAGCAAGGGTATATATTTTCCTTTAATGGGGAGAGATTGATAGAAAGGATTTCTTTAGTAAGTTTTTTCCCACTAGAAGGGATTATTTTCTTTAATTTGTGACTGATTTAAAGGGCAGAGGTTGCAGCTACTTTAATTTCAGCTTGCTGATTACTTCTTTCTTCTGCAGATTGTGAGGATTAGGAGAAATCATTTTGTGAAAATTAGGTTTAAAATAATACTAATGAGACAAGCTTTTTAATAGCTGCAAAAATTTTGTCAGTTATTCTCTAAATGGCACATTTGCTTTAATTATATCTCACACTGCAGTGCTTCAGTCACCATTAAATAGAAATGGGAATGCAATACACATGTACCATATCCATGGAGATAAATATATATATATATTTTTAATATAAATTTATTTATTTATTTATTTATTTATTTATTTATTTATCTTTACACACATGTATTTACATCCAGGAGTAGAAGGGTTCATAGGTGCCCACAATATTTGTTTGCCTACACCCCCACATCTTTTGAACCAGTTGCCCAGGGCAGACTGGTCAAGCAAACCTGACTGTAAAGTGTAAAGTCTCTAAATGTAATATTTCTACAATATTATGTGAAAATTAATAGCCTGATAGAACGCCTCCAGTAAAAGAAAGGCTACAAGGTGAGCTCATGTTTATCAAGTCCCAGAAAATAATTTAGGATAAATGCCTGTAACCATGGAAAACCTTCAGCTGGATGCCAATGAACTCAACCATGAGATAAAATCCCCTAGAAACAAAGCTTTGGTGGTTCTGCTGCTCACAGCAGTACTTGTTTCATTGTCTACTTTACAATATTTAATATTTTTTCTACTTACCAAATGATATGATTTGTCTTTTTCTGGCTGTCTCTCTAGGACCTGACTTGTTTTTTTCAAAATTTGCTCATCTTTCCCTACACGTGTGTAGGGGAAAAGAACTTTAATAACAAATAATATGTTTTCTCTTGAAGTGCCATAAAAGTCCATTTGTGTAACAAGTGAGACAACAGTAAGTTCTCAAAATACACAATTTTATCTTTTCTTGATATGGTTTTAGTTAATTTTCAGCTTTTGAAATAATTATAAGGGTGTCAAACTAAATATTGGAGCTTATTTTGCAAGTGGTTCTACTTAAGTCAGAGCACTTGCAGGGAGTAATTTATTCAGTTCAGGCAGATCAGATCCTGATCAGGCCTCTACTGAAAACAGACTGTAGACTCTGAAGCTGCTGAATTTCATGCATTCAAATATCAGGGTCAGAAAAGTGTGTATTGCTATTTGCTGTTGTTGATACAATAAGTGAATGCAGCAAAGTTCCTGAAAGTTTAGAGACAGGGTTTTAAGTTAAGCATTTTTCTTTTTGCTTAGATATTGAAAAGAAGCAGCTAAAAACAGACATGTGACATATGGCATTTTTCTGTCATTTTGAAAAAAAGTGAGAATTTAGATTTATTTGCATACATATGTATCATATTGTATTTCTTTAATAATGATGTACACCTTAATTTAAATTAGACTTTCATTTTCTAAACACTTTTGAGAAGCCAAAACCGGTCAAATAGTCAGGAAAAACACCTGGAGGATGAGCTTTACTGGATAGAGGATTAAGGCAGAGTTGAATTGCTCCCTTTGTGAAATAACAGCCTTGGTTCTCTGAAAACACAGATTGCTGTTTGCTACTAATGGGTGCCTTGTGTAGCATTACAGCAAATTGCTTTCCTTGATGGCATAAACTGAATACACAGCAAACACAAGCACTTAGTTAAAATGTTAGCACAGCCAGAGTTGCTAAATGAAAATAACTGTTTTCCACAGCAAGGCACTGGATGATCAGAACTGAGGGATTTCTGGTTTGGGGGACTTGTGTCATCCAAAAGAAGAAGCAGCCCCAGGCACCTTGGGATGGGTTAAATAAGGCCCAAAATATCTCAGCTCACCCTGCAAATTTGTTTCCTAATGGAATTGATACAGATCAAAGTTATTTCATAGAATAAATCAGTATCAAAACAGTGCAACAATTTATCTAATAATCTGGGCTTGCAATTTATTCTGAATATTTGCAGTCCTCTGCCTTGATGGGCAACAATAGAACAACCAAGAGTTCTCAGTCCATCCACTCTGGACAGAATTCTGCAGCCAAGTGAGTTTACAGCCTCACACCTCACACAGTTTCCCCTCAAATATTAGGTCAAGGCTAAAGTATTTGAGGGACATGTTTTGTTTATTTTTCTGGATTCTACTTGGACTTAAGGACCAAAATACACAGTTTCCCCAATCAATTGATCTCACTTTGTGAAAAGGTTATAATTTATCCTTCTTCCCTGGCCACTCCATAGGTTTTGGTAATGAAACCATTAAACCATTGCTATCCTATCCTTCCCTGCCAGCTGCCTCAGCAGTAATTAATCTCCACTGAGAGAGAAGCATAAAGGTGCTTTTATCACCATTTCCCCCCTGCATTATAATGATTATGTAGCAAAAAAAAAAAAAAAAAAAAAAAGGGAAAAAAAGCACCAGAGAACATCTTTTGGTAGGAGAAGATTTCATGTGAGAATTTCTATATCCAGTTCAATGTCAGGTCTTCAGTATTTAGAGAGCAAAAGAAATGAATCTTGGTTTCTGTCAATCTCTGTAGTGTGAGGTTATAACTTTTAGAAGTTACTTGGAGCCACAGAAGAATTTGTAGCATCTACTCTGGAGATAAATGCTTTAACTTAGTGATATTTGGTTTTTTAAGAGCACTTATATGAGTAGTGCAATAAGCACTTTTTTTCTATACTATTACCTTCAGCATAGAAAAATTTCCTCAGAGTCTTTCAACATAGAAAAGTTTCCTCAAACTGCAAAGGTTTATTGCCAAAAAACTCCTTTTGTCACAAATCTATAAACACAACCATGATGACAGCCAGCAAAGCCCAGTTTTTGTCTTGTGCAAATCAAATCCACTTTCCCAAACAGCAGAATACTCTCAGCCAACACACAATCACTAATGATCCTGCTGGCAGAATGACATTGTCTCCAGTGTTATTTTATAAACATTTCCAGCTTCTATTTGCAGCCAATCTTCTGAATCCCATCTCAGGGGAGCTTTCAAACAACTCCAGCACAAATTTCTAATACATTGAATGGTACAATATTCATCAGTTGTCATGAATAGTTCACATAGAAAATCAGACTGCATTTTCATTCAAGTAATTCTTTAACTAATTTTAAAAAGTTTTAAACAGTGCACCTCTTCCAGTTACAAATCCATTCAGCAAGCCTTGATTTTGTCAGCAAAACAGACAAGTGTGCACAGAACAGAGCAAAATCCTAAAATCTGTTATATTTGGGGTTTTTGTCATGGGTGTAGTGCAGCCCCTGGACACAGAAAAAGGTATCACAAAGGAAAAAAGCCTTGTTGGCCAATTTGATGCCAGGAACCGTTCCCATGCCATTGTCTGCCCACATATATTTACACTGAAGAACTGCTGAACCAAAACTGAGGGAATTCACCTTTTTTCATTGAAAGACTGAAGTTAAAAGGCATCAGTGAAAATTTAAATAATTTTATTTACTTCTGCAGAAGACATTAAAAACTTTCGCTTAGAGATGTGTTATAAATATTTTTTCCCAGACAGATTTACTACAAAACCAGTTTTGGGATTTTGTGTCCAGACATCAGAGAGGAAAACGAAATGGAGATGCACAGAATCAAGGCGCCATCGAGTGGTGAATCTTGTACTCACACTGCCCTCTTCCCTCAAACCAAAAATAGTCATTATTGCCATACCTCTGTGGAAAATTGAATCACATCCTTGTCATTTATTTTCAGGAACAGAACTGTTAAGATATTTTTTTTACTCATAACCCATCACAACTTTCCAAGTACTTTTACTTTGGAGAGATAAAATTCCAACAACATACCGGCTACATGTTATTAAAATTCCTCAGTTTTAATTTGGAAAGCCATATAAGAAATAATCCATCTCCATTTTCGATGGAAGAATTGCTAAAGGATATAAAAATGTGTGTGGGTGATGGTTATTATCACTGCTTGGAGGGAGGGGGAAGCTGACTGTATTACAGAATGGCAAGAACAGCAGCAGAAGAGTTGAACCAGAAATCTCTAGCATTAAAAGCCTAAACTGTTTTAGTCTAAACTGAGGTTCTGTACTGATCCTCACTTACCAACAGATTTTATACTTCATCTTTGGGGATGAATTTGTCCAGATCTGAATGCTGTAAATCCTGTGTCAGGTTCTATAAATGTAATACACTGAGCCAGGATTGAAAGAGAGGTATTCAAAGCTAAAAGAATTCATTGCTATAGTCTGAGTTTAGAAATTCAAACAATGAGCAGAGATTGTTGAGATAACTTGCAGTCTTCAGACTACACAAAGAAGGTACACACCACATACTAATATTGTCGAATTTTTAAAATATGACTTTATTTCTGAAAAAAATAATGATTCAGGTTCTACTAGAAATGGAAAAACAAAAAAACAGTGCTTGTATAAGACTAGTACATATAAATATATTGTTACATTTGCCTCTGGCAATATGTTATTTATGTGTGATTATTGTAAAAGAGCAAGGATAAAATTTAATATAGCTTTCATCACAGCCTGCTCTCCTACATAAACAACTTGTTACTGGGTTATTGTGAAGAAAAATCTTCCCATACAAAGATACACATTCAGTGCTGCAGAAATGCCACAGAATCCTGTGTGCTGCTGGTTGCAAACTCATAAACCATGTAACTATGCAGCTCCAATCATAAATCCAGAGGGCTTTGACCTTTCCTAGAAAAACATATTACACTGCTGTAAACTAATTTAGGAATAATAATAGATTAAAAAAAAGTTCCAAACCTGTTGACAAAGCCACCTTCCATTTGGCAGGCATATCTCGAGAGAATAGTGTTGGATTATGGTCACATTTGGGGTTTCTAGAAGGTTCTTTTGACACCCTGTGTAAATTACCAAGAGTTTGGTTTTCTGTGCCTAGCACACCACAAGGCTGAGCTGCATTTGAGCCCGTGGGGAAACAACTGCTATCAAATGATGAAGAGAAAAGACTTTGTGCCTTGGGATCTTAGTGACAACAGTGACATCTGCGCTGTAAACCCTTTCCTTTGTTTGCTGATGAAATGCACACGTGGAAGGCATTGTCAGATATCTCTGCACTGCCACAAAAGCAGTTTTTCCATCATTTCTGCTCCTTTGAGGCAGTCACCTGTAGGCTGTTGGGCAGGATATTGGATTCTGGATTGTTCTGGACATTGTACAGATGTTGCAGTAGGAGCTGAAGCCTCACCTCTGCATCTGGAAAATGCAAACCTGCCAGATCAAGAGAAAACAACCTAGTTCCTTCCTTCACAAGCTACAGTCAATTATCAAAGTCTGGCCATGAACCCTTCATGTTGACTCAGTGTCCATAGTGCTGCTCTTAAATTTCCTTTTATTACCACTTTGTATCTGGATAAAAAATAACTCTATGTCAATTTTGTGTTACTTTAATAGAAAACAAACAGTGTTCTCAGTTTTCCAGGCTGCTGGCAACTCATGCTATTCAATAAACAATTTTTGCAAGCTTATGGAAAATCTGATGCTGAATCATTTCCCAAGAATGCTCCTACTCTGTAGTCAGCAGTGATAAGTTAAAAATATATAATAGCAAATAAAAATGGAAATCAGAGAATCTCTCTGTCCTGAAATCAATGTCATTACAGAAATTTTTAAGTAACTACTGGACTGATACTCCTCAGACAAGAAGAAATCATTTTAGGATTTCTAGTTCATGTTATCTCAAGACTGTATTCAGGGCAAACTAAACTGCTCACTGAATCAGATCTTAGGAACAGTTTGGCAGGATTGAAGATGAGCAGAGAAAATGGAATAAGTTTATCTGAAGCCTCAAAACTCAGTAAAAGAACATTAGCACCCACATTCTACTATAGTGGAAGGCATTGTAAATCTGATAAAGAAAGAAATTACAAGCTCCAAGCTTGGAATACCTGGGAGGATATAAACTGCTGCCTTCCAAAGCACTTCTGTGGTTTAAGGCTTGCCCTGTTGCCACCAATCTTAATGGAAATGGAGTCATGCCAGAATTGGAACTGTGGCCTCCAGGAAATAAAACAAGAAGCAAGTGTTAATAAATCAGGAGCACTAACGGGTCAATCAGGATGGTTCTTGCTAAGTGATTACATGAATGACATAAAGATAGCATTTATCTAATGAATCAAATGGGCCCAAAGAAGCTGTAGCACAAGAGGTCAAGAACTGGAGTCTTTTTATTATGTACAACACTTCGGTTTCTCTCACTGACAACCTTTTTTTCTCAGAGTTGTCTGTTTAAAGATATCTCTCCTTGTTATTAGCATTATCACATACTACAGTGCTACCACAATTCATACTTTAGATTTTCTCTTTAAATTAAATCTGTATCAGATGCTGCTGAAAGTATGCTGATTGTCCTGTTGCTGGTGGTATTTGTGCTCACTTAAAACCCCTTAAAATTGTAAATCTTTCTACTGAAATTTGAAAACAGTCTGAAATAGTTATCTTGTTGAGATAAAGACACCCAGTACAAAAAATCCAAACCCATGTGGCTGAGGTTTGGCAGAATTGTGAGTTAAAAAGGCAGGTCTGTAATGAAAGTGTCAGGCAGTACTATTTTAGATGACACAAAATACAAAACTTCCAGTCTCTCCTTTACTGATTGCAGTAGCTCGTTCCTCTGCACACTCCACATACATGATTGCATTTGAAGGAACAACCATTTTTGGAAACAATCATTTTATGCACCATCAGGCTGCTATAGGCAGGCTGCAGGTTTTAGGGGGGATGGGGTTATGTTTTTTCTAATCTGTGCTCTAGCCTTTTGACAGTTTTTATTTCTTTCCTGGCATTTTAATTCCTCATTATTCTAGTCAGGTTAATGTTTGACGTGTGAGTCAGGGTTGTATCCAAGGCTGGGATGTTTCCTAGAGAGTTAGAGACAGGCTGGGCATCTCAGACTAAAGGAGACAAAGTGCATTCCACACCACTGAGCGTCCCTGAGCCACCACAGAGTGAAATGCTGTCCTAACAAGGGAGGCTTTAATTCAGATTTACAGCAGGGTTTGTCTCACAGCTCTGCCTCCTACACGTTAATAACACCTTTCCTTTAAACCCACCGTGTTCCATCAATCTTCACTGGCTGCCAAGTTAAGGCTGCAACGAGTTTGCCTCAGTTCACTGCACTGCAAGTATTAACTCCTGGCAATCAGCAGCACAGCACATTAATTCCACGTGAAATAAACACTTCACAATCCTGTAGAGCTGACCTGAAGAGGTGAGTGCCTCTGTTTCTCCTAAAAGCAAGGACCTTATGAGAATTTCAGGTTACAGGGTAGCTCACTTAGGGAATTGGTAACCTCCAAGAGCAGCTCAGTCAGCTAAGCCCCAAGGCCCTGGGGAGCTTGGTGAAATGCAGAAATCCCAGGAGGTGCCACAGAACCCTGTGAGGAGAACCAGCAGTGCTTAGAGAATGAATTTGTGTCCTGGGTACATCACTCAGGGCAAAGGGTACATCCAGGGCAAAAAAACCCTGGACCCCAGGACTGAGCTGCCTACTGCAGCAAGTAGCACAAATATTTATTGCATATAAATATTACATCTCATACATATGCATCACATTCTATTTATTACATCTATTATTATATTAATGTAATATAATAATATTGTAGTAATGTAATAATAAAATAATATGTAATGTAATAATAATGTAATAATATAATAATAATGTAATAATGTAATAAATTACATTTATTATTTATTTTTGGGTATGGCTCCACCTGACAGCACTGCAGAGCTGAATAAGAATTTTCACACATACGGGATGTGCCACATAGACTTGACTCCTTTTTCCAGACCTCTAGTCTTTGCTTGAGAGAAAAAGAAAGTGGACTAGTATTTTATTGTTAAAATTCATTTGGTACACTAAAAATAAACAATCAGTGCTTGTGATTGGTATCTCAAACTGTTTTCATCTTTTTCTCTGAAATAATGATACTGTACCTTTTTTAATAAACCTTAAAATGCTATATCTTACTTCCAAAAAGCCTTTTTATTGCCAAAACCCCACCAATAATATTATAGCCAAAATAAATCTCAGAAAAGTAAGGCTGAGTGGATTGGCTCTCCTGAAAGACAATTATTTGGGTAATAAACAATGCCTTTTAATGCTTTGCACTGAGAACTTTCAAGATATTTAAAAGTAGCTTTGCACCTACAGGAAATGTGTCCTGCAACACCCTATTAGCAGTTCCTCTGTTATTCACTTGTAGACACACCAATATCCACACTTACACAATGTGTTCCTAACAAAAAGGCAGTTGTGGGATGGCCAGTCCCATGCACTGAAAATGTTCTGTACAGCTTTATTCTGGTTTTTGAAGGAAGCCAGGTCTGAAGCTGCATTCTTCTCATCTGCAGCCATCTCATCATTTCCCTGCATTTCCTCTCCTCTCCCCTTTCCCTGTCTGTGGTCTGTAAGATAACTGATAGCTACAGGAGACAGGCAAACTCAGGTTTGTGCCTTCCTCCAGAGTAAAGAAAATGTTCAATTTCTCCAAGGCTTGGGAGGAAAGAGCCAAATGCCCAGCCCAGGTGTGCTGCTCCAGGTGAGCTGCAGCAGGTGCCACTGCAGAGCCAGGCAGGCAGAGGTGGGGCAGAGGCACTGGGGAACTTCAGTGGAACAGAGTTATCTTCTCTCACTGCTCTGCAATAAAACACTGTGCTGGGGTTTTTTACCTGAAAAATAGCTTTCAGTAAACAAGTATAGGTATAGCTGCTGTGTTACACAAAAAACCTGAAGCAGAGATTGTGTTCTCATGTAATCCCTGCACTGAAAGGCTTCTCAGGGACACAGCACAGTTCCAGCTGTTCTGTATGCAGCCCCTGGTGAAACAGTGGTGAGTACAGGATACAGGGGAAAGCACAGGAAAGGCAAACCAATGCATAGTACATTCCCTCTGTACACCTATTTAATTTCCACAATGGATCATGCTTTGGACTCAGAACTCATACCCAGCTGGTAAACTTGCCTCTTACAGCTTGTGAGGGATATTTCTTATTTTGAATTTAATTGCTTTTTTTTTTCATGTCTTCTTTACTCCTGTAAGATCAGTCTTGGCTTATACCCTGTGCTTTTTCTCTCTCCCTTAGCTTTTCCATTACTACAACTTCCCAGGAGAAGCTAACAGCAAAATAATTTCTTCCTTTCTCTGCTGTTATTTTCTTGACTAACAAGCTCTACTCCCTCATCTTTCTCTTACCTTGCTGACCATCTCTAATTGCCCTGTAATAGTCTCATCTCTCTCTGGACAGGACTTCATTGAGTTTTTCAAGGAAAAACACACAGTGTCTGCTGTGAATCTCCCACCACCTACATCCTCTATTATGGTCACTTTCCTCTACATTCTCTATTATGGTCACTTTCCTCTACATCTCTTCTTTCAGTGTTCCACCTCAGCCTAAAAATCCTGAACTACACTCAAAATTCATACATATTACTCAAATTGTTCCTTTTAGGCAGGGTTATCCAGATTCTGCATCCTCAGATTCTACACTTAAACATTTTAAGTGTTATTCATTACATTGTAGAATCATCACTGTAATGAATTCAAAGTGGAAAGCAAGAATTAAAGGAGGCTGAAAGTCTAAATTCATCCATAGCAGTTGACAATATTGTGCCCCTTTTCTTGATTATTTTCTCACTTTTCATCAGACTTGTGGGGTTTTTGTTAAGATTTAATTATCTGTCTTTTTTCTCTTGGAGTAAAACAGTTACTGCAGCAACTGTTCTGTCTCTCTGGCTTTTGTTTGTTTATGTCCTTCAGACTGTAAACACTCCAGGCTGGTGTAATCCTTCTTGCAGTGTTGTGGGATGGAGGACACAGGGCTGCTAATACCCAGCTAAACACTTGTATCAAAAGGAGAATTTTCTTTAACTGGATCCCAATAAATATAAAGATCCTCTGTGTTATCCCTCTCCTTTGTACAACAAAATGTGGGGGATGCAATTTTTAGTGATGGAACTTCAGTCTGGAAGTGGGGGTAGGAGAAATTCCCTCAGGAGTGGTTCCTCGTGCTCTGGTGCTTCCCAAACCCTCACAATCCCCATGTTTCTGTTAGATGCTGTTTGGAGTTCAAACAGCATCTAAAAGAAACATGCAATTGCCAGTTGCAGCAATTTTAGCTGGCACAATGCTTGAGAAAAGTGTCCCATTGTCTGTTTTGGGGCGTGCAGCACTGGCCAGGCTCAGTGTTTGCCTTTGGTGGCAATGGGCGCGCCGAGCTCCCTGGCAGGGGCCCCGCAGCGCTGTCACCAGGCTCCTGTGCCCTGGCATGCCACCATGGCCGCGCTGAGGGGACAGAGCTGAGGGCACAGCCAGACCGTGCTGGGGGCACAGCACCAGGCACAGGCAGACCGTGCTGAGGGGACAGCGCTGAGGGGACAGCACCGGGCACAGCCGGGCACTCCTGGACATCGTCACCACACCTCCTCACTGAGGGGTCCAGGGCCACAGTGGGGACTCTGCAGGGGACACTGAGGGGACACAGTTTGGGGCATTCTCGGGAGCTGTTGTCTGTCTCTGCCCCGAGGTGCCTGGGATGGTTCGGAGGCAGCCCGAGCTTTGAAGGATGAGACTGGACTCTTCAGTTTTCAATCTTCAGGTTGTTTATTATTTCTTATCTATAAAATATTTTTCCTTCTGCCCAGCCGACGTCTGAACAGCAAGGCAGCCAAGGGCACTCTGACCACCTCTGAGGCGGCGGCATCTTTATATACTACAAACTAGGTATATCATACTTACTTTTATGTCCCAATACCTATCACCCATGTTAGACAGTGCACTTCTACTCTAAACCAATCCCTAAGTGCCACCATCATCACAGAAAATGGGTGACATGAAGAAGAAAGAAGAAAGACGAGACATGCCCTGATTCCTCCATCTTGTCCCCATTACCCTTTATACCAAAACCCCTAAAATCTATATTTTCACCCTGTAAATATATCGTTTCTGCACCCTTCAAACCCGAGTGCCTCTCATGTCCTCATACACAGGTGGCACATCCCTAGATGGATCAAAGTCAAGCCACCAGGTGCTTCTGGCAACATTCCAAGACTTCCGAGCCCCCCAAGAGGGTTCTCGGCAGCTCTGGACATCCGGAGTGATGTACTGAGTTCCCACAGGGCATCACAGTACAGAAAATGACATTCAGCTGCTCGGCAGTGTCCAGAGGAGGCCACAAGCAGGTGAAGGCGGGGATGCCGTGTGAACGGTTTGGGACACTTGGTCTGTTCAGCCTGCAGGAGACTCGGGGAGAGCTCGCAGCAATCTCCAGCATCCTCGTGAGGGGAAGTGAGGGGCGGGTAGGGACTTCTGCTCTGTGGTGAGCGACACGACCTGAGGGAACGGCAGCGAGCCGGGTCATGAGACACTGAGGCTGTTCTCACGGAGGTTGGGAATTGAACAGGATCCGCAGGGCGGTGAGCACAGCACCGCGCCTGATAGGGTTCAGGAGTTTGGTAAGCGCTCTCAGACACACGGAGCACCGCTCGGGGTGCGGTAC
>WBNQ01070557.1:0-11158 GCA_013401375.1 Spizella passerina | reverse complement strand
TAATTATTTTTAAAAAATACTTTCAGAAATAGCTCTCTATTAATAAGTTATCACCCCATTTGGTCTGATCCCACAGTTGATTTTGCCTTAGAAAATACATTTAATAGGGTCACAGGAAGAGGTGGGAATTTTGGACTTCCAGGTCATATTCTTGCTCGTGTTCAGCTCCACAGCACGAGTACAAATCAAATAACACCATGCTTTAATTTGCCACGTGAAACCCTGAATGGCCTTGGTGTAAATTAACCTTGGTACCTGCACTGAAGGCAGCAACCTCCCCATCATGCATGGGGAGTAAAAGTTGGGATATTGGACAGGTGAGGTGTTGTAAAACCTGGAAAAGGCTCCTGTGTGCCCTGGCTGACTCATAGTTTCCATTCTGAGGGACTCTTTCTCTGGGAAGGGTTAACAGCTCTGTTCTTTGTTGCAGCCCTTTGATATTTAGCAGGGGAAATCCCAGGGGCTACAGAGGGACCCATCCATTGCCCAGGGAAAGGTGAGTCAGCCCTGCCTGGCTGTGAATATTAAAAATGCTGCCTCCCTGATTCATGCAGATTAAAATCAGGCTGACACCCACGTGTGTCTGGCCTCCCCCCTCTGCACAGATGGCTCAAGTGCTCTTGGAACATCATTTTACAGCCCAGCATATTTAATGAGAGTAAAACCTGAGCACAGAGATCCCAGCTGCCTGCAAAGCAAGAGCTTTTGAGCATGGGAGGAGATTTTTACACATGTCCCTTTTATTGTGACTGTATTTGTGACAGGGCTTATAAATTCCTTTGCAATATTTCCATTGTAACAAGAAAGTCTCTCTAATAACTCCTGAAATATTTCTGAAGTCACTAAATAAAGCTAAGGAACCCACCAAAATTTTTATATTCTTTTATACATCTCACAAGCTTGTTACTGTCATATCTTTTGAAAAAATTCTTTTTGCTCAGGATTTTCTCTTGGCAAGCTGAGAAGCCTCAGAGAAAAAGGAAACAATATTATCTTATTTGCTTCTCCTGTGTTTTGCTGCTTTGGAATGTGGTTGGAGTTTTTTAATTTAACACGTGAATTGTTTTAACTTAATAACCAATTAATTAGTTTTTTAATTTAACATGTGAATTGTTTTAACTTAACAACCAATTAATTAGTTTTTTAATTTAACATGTGAATTGTTTTAACTTAACGACCAATCACAGCCAGGCTGTGTTGGACTCTGAAGGAGAGAGTCATGAGTTTTTCATTATTATCTTTTAAACTTCTGTCTGTATCCTTTCTATATTCTTTAGTATAATTTAGTATAGTATTCCTTAATATATTCTAGTATCATAAAATAATAAATTAACCTTCTAAGAACATGGAGTCAAATTCATCATTCCTCCCTATGAAAGGAGTCTCAAAAAATACCACACAAGCTCTTAGCTAATTTCTAATAAATAATATAGTGGGCTAATAAAAATGGGATGTTTTACCTACCAACTCAAATTCTTTGTCTCATGCATTGGTTCAACATTTTCCCCACTGTCTGTGTATTTTTAATAAATAAATGAACATACATATATGCTATATATAATGAATATACATGAAATTCTATGAATATATATAACTTAAAAGTTTCTTCTTAAAAAAAGCTATAAATGAACTTCTTGTAAGTGCATGGCATTGTGCTGATCTTGCATATATTCTCTAAGCACATCAGAATAATTTAACAAGAAAGCTGAGAAAATAGTGTTATATATGAGATTTGACAAGGATAAAAGTGAAAACTTTAAAACTTGCTTTAAGAAAGGAAACCTGTCCCAAAGAGTAAAAAAAGTAATATTTTTTCATATAGTAAAAATAATTTTTTACTTTCATTTTTCACACAGTAAAAGTACAAGAAAAGACTGTTTTGCTCAAAGTTTATCTGAATTCCCAAGCCCAGTTCCATTCCCTCTGCCAAAACTGTTTTGACTTGGTCAAGACTTGTCACCATCTAGAAATCCTTCCCCAAACCTTGGCTGCATCCAAACTCCAGTGACTTTCATTGTCATCTTTATGTCTAAGGGAAAAAAATAAATTAAAAATAATGAAAACATAAACTACAAACATAGCATTTGCAGCAGAAAATAAGAATAACATCGAATTAGATTGCCAAAACTGATAATGTCAGCAATTAAAAGATGAATTAGGTTGTTGTTTACTATGTGGCACTCAAACAAAAGACACCCTCTGTGATGGAACACCTGCAAGAGGGCTCCAGTAAATGGTTTTTATCAAATATGCAGCATCTGAGAGAAAATAGGAGATACATATTCATAACAATATTTTTTTTGTTGCATTTTCTTGTCCCAAAATGGAGGGAACAGCTTGTTCATGCTGCAGAAGCTGCTGATGTATTTCTGAACTCTCTTCCATAGATACAACTTGCAAGGCTAAAATATTTCTTCTAACAACATCAGTGACAAGATTTTCACAGTTGTAAAAGCTATAAAAGCAAAAAATCCTTTTTACTTCCTTGGTTTAACCATCTTAATTTTCACTACCATGATGGAAAACCTAATGCAAAGTGGTAAATTGTTTCACACTCAAAATGTCTAAAATGGAACCAAACTTTAAATTAATTAAATGAATCTCTGAATCAGGATGTGTTAGAAAAAATACTTTATGGTCTGAGCAAGAATCAGCTGGTAACATACCTGAAATGAGAATGGCTGCTGAGTTTATGAGGTTTTTGGAAATGCTGGGTCAGTGAATAACTCCAGGAGAAATGACAGGTATGCAATTCGTATTCCAGAAAAAACTGTTCGAGTCATGGAGGGCTTGCACATATATATGACAAAAATTAACCCCCTGTTGAAAAGTGGAAAACCACACTGGATAGCTGAAGAAGCTTTGAAGTTGCTTCCTAAAATATTTCCATTTTGTGGTTGTTAGAACTGGTCTGATTAAGGAATCCCAATGAATGTGGGAATTCTCTGCCCTGGCCATTGGTGCTGCAGATCTCCAGGAGCAGGGTGGGAGCAGATCCCACTAAAATAAATTCATTTTACAGCCCAGGAGTGATCACAGCTCAGGAAGCTGAAGAAACAGGCAGCAAGCATGCATAAATTACAGCAGCCCAAACTGAATTTTAATGTGTGGCCACACTCACGTGATTGCAAGTTTCCCTATTTTCAGATAACATATTAGTTCTAAGCATGGAGTACCAATCCAGAAAGGTGATGCTGGATTTTAATCCCTGAAATACTTTGCTGTTGAGATTGGAATTGGCACGTGGGGGTTTTTTCCTTTAAAAAAAAGGGAGGTGGGAGGAGGTTGGCCAGAGTTCAAGACTCTGAGAATGCAACTGCATGTACCTACAGCAAGCACTCAAAAGGAGCAATCAGGAACTTGCATAACACTTGCAAGAGTCCTAGAAATGTGTGCAAATAACTGCTGGATTTGATGCAAAAATAAAATATTTCATTAATTCACACGAAACCAATGCACATAAAATTTGAAACTTTAGTCTCATTTAGAGAAATGTGTTTTATCCTGCTGTTTATTACACTCCCCACATGCAGCCTCTTGCAGTGCTGTCTCAAAGCTGGTGAAATCCATGAAATAAAACCACATCCTCCAACATCACAGCTGTAGGCACCTGAATCACCGTGTGTTTCAACATGTTTATGTAGATCAGAGGCACTCTGAAAACTGAAAACAAGGTAAAACAAAGAGCAGATATAATAGTACAGAGGAGTAGCCTTGTGGTTAATGTTTAGGACTGGGAGGTAGAAATTTTTGGCTCTGACAAGGACAAGTGAAAGTGGAATAAGTGTAAATTGCTTCCCTGCCTCAGTTTTTCCACCTGTGGAAAGGGAATAGTACAGACTTCTCTTTGATGTGCTCTTAATTTCTTTTTCCATTCCTTCTTTCTTCCCACACATCCACACCATGCCCAAATCCAGGTTATTTTTCCACAGCTATCACCCTTTCTTTACGTTCATATAGAGAAAATTCTTGTCCATTACCAATCATCCTCTATGGTTTAGAAATTCCAGTTCTTTCCTTCTATCCACACACAATGTGAACTGAAAAGTACTTAAATATTGATGTATTTTACCTCATTTCCAGCATCCAAAGCCTAGGCCTCTCATCTTCTCAAGAAAAATTAAAATAATTTGCCAGTGCTTATGTGTGCAACTCAGTTTGTCACATCCCCAGACCATGAGCCTCAGATTTTCTTACCTGCTGTCACAGAGGTGACAATGGAATTATGAAATTATGGAATTATGGTGTCAAAACTGGATGTGTGCTTTCAGTGAGGAGGCACCTGTGCTCACCATCCCACAAAGGCTGTAGGTAATACAATTAAATAGAAAAAATATATAGAGAAAAACATACTTTCTGTTCCTTGTAATATTCACCAGGATTTTGTCTTCTACGTGACAAAAGAAAAGAGATAATGTCAGTTTAAAATTAACATATTATAATACACTTGAGAATAAAATATACAGAGAAGGAATGAGATCAAAATGAAATGCAGATCCAATAAAGAGGGCACTGGAATAATGGTTGATTTACAGAGTTTCAGGTTACTTCCAAAAAATAGATGGTAAGATCATGTTTCACCCTCTAGGCCCTCACAAAAAGGATGGTTATTGTTCTCCCCTTGGCACTTTTGGAGGGTTTTTAAAAGGTGGATGTTGTCTGGAGGCCTTCTGAGGGACAAGCACTGTCAGGTCTGTTTTTGGTGTTTGAGGAATCACCGCTCTCACAGGGACAGCAGGAGGAAGAGCATCCATCCTCTGCCTCCCCATTCCACAGAGGATTTATTTCCACAGCCGTGCCCAGGGCTTGCTCAGCTGCAGGCTGAGATGTGGGATTGCTCTGGATTTGGGACAGCCCCTGGCAGATGGGCAGGCAGGGCTGGAAGGATTTACCCTGAACAAACTCTGCTTTGTGCTATGAATCAGCAACGTGGGGAACGCCGGAGGGAGAGTCTCTAAAAGAATGCTTGAATTTGGACAAAAGCTGGCTTTTATAGGAACTTGAAACCTTTCATTGTTTTATAATCAGCCCACTGATTTACAGATGTCCAGAGAAAAACAGTCTTGTTGTCTCAAAAAAAAAAAAAGAAAAAGTAAATATAATGTTATAATGTATTATATTTGCNTGATTGGCTGAAGAGTGAAAACAACTCACAGCAGAATCCAATGAAACAATCACCTGTGGGTAAACAATCTCCAAACACATTCCACATGAGCACAACACAGGAGAAGCAAACGAGATAAGAATTGTTTTCCTTTTCTCTGAGGCTTCTCAACTTCCCAGGAGGAAAATCCTGGGTGAAGGGATTTTTTCAGAGAATGTGGATGCCACAATAATGCATTGTAATATTCCAGAATCACTCCCTGCACAGGTATTTTTCCTCATAGTTTGTCTCAGACCAGGAATCTTGTTTTGCTTTTCTCCCTAACATAAATAGCTTCCTGTGGAGAACCTGTCTGGAATAATTTAATGTGCAAAACTGTGTCAGTGAATTTAGCAGACTCTCAGAATGGGAGCATCCAAGTTTACTTAGTTGTCTGCCATGTAAATATGTCCAGGGAGAGAAAGATTTCAGAATATCTACAACATTTGCATTCATACCACAGCTTATTTCAGAATAATTTCCTATAGGTAAGCAAGCTCTTTAACAGGGAATTTCAATATTTATCAGCAAGCTGTTATGCAATGCACCAGGGCAGGAATATGGGAATGTCATGTCTGCACTGGCACTCTGCACCAACACGCAGACGCGTGTGCTGCCAGAATTGCTAAAGAAAGCTGAATCATGACCCAGGGATGCAGCTGCCTTCAGAACCTGAATGGATTTGGGCAGCTGGGACCCTGGGATGCCTCCCAGCTCCCTCAGCCACGTTCACTCACTGGGATGTGACACAGCTTCACATCAGCCTTGCTCCCGCTCCAGCCACCTTGGGATTTTCCCTGCCTGTGCAAGCAGAACGCAGCCAGAATTATCAGGGGACAAGGACAGCCAGGCACATTGCACAATTCACAAAGTTTTAATCACAGATACAAATAGTTCAGTTAGCCATTTGCTTTATTTAATATATCAGATCTATATTAATGTGTTGTGCTTTAATTGTTAGGGCATAGGTTGAACTTGATGATCTTAGAGGTCTCTTCTAACCTCGTTATTCTGTGATTCTCTAATTAAAAAAAAACAACCCAAAACAAACAAACAAACAAAAAAAAGGCAAAAAAGAAAAAACCAAAAAACCAAAAAATAAACCCCAAACACCCTCCCCCCCAAAAAAAAACCAAAAAACCAAAAAAAACCCCAAACCAGCATATTTAAACAGCTTCATTAGTCAACAAAATGAACAAAAAAAATCTCAATTTGGATTTATTTCCAATCTCTTTCCAAAAGCACCTTGAGTCTAATCTGATGAAATGCAGTGTCTGAGCATCAATGTGTGGAGTTGTAGTCAGTGAAAAAAATCATGTTTCCTTAAGAATGGAACTGGAAAGCAGAATGTGCCCCGGCAGAGCAAGTCTGCACAGAGCTCCCAGTGTGTTTATAGAACCCGAAGGCTGCCAGGTCTGGCTGCGTGGCTGGAATATTCCCGTTCCCAAGGCAGACCCACCCTGCTCCCTGCATTTCCTGCGTGTCCCGCAGCCAGGGCTCAGCTCTCCTCTGCTCGGGTGCTCCGGGATTCTTTCCCAGGCAGTCATCGCCGGCCTGTGGGAATCGCTGGGACCCGAGGGAGGCTGTGGTCAGGTCAGGGGAGGCCTGGGCTGTGCGAGAGAGGCTGGGAATGCGCTGCAGGAACGCACCTGGGCATCACCCAGCGCTGCCTCCCGAAGCGAACAAGCAGAGGTGCGGGAGGAGAATAAACATCTGCACGGGAGACGCTGCAAAGGAGAAAAGCCCCTTGAACTCTTGGGCTTGAAGGCACAAAGAATGGAATTTCCATGCCTCAGAGGCACAGGCGGTTCTTACTTTTCCCAGCATTTGTAGCACAGGCTGACCTGGGTTCATAAATCAATTTTCTTAGCTGATATAACAATGCTTATAGCTCTGTAGTTTATCTGACCTGCAGTTTATCTAACCTTGAGAAAAGTGTGTTTTATTTTAGGAAGCTCTAACCTAGTCATGTTTTCTCATGTTATCTCCCAGCAGCCTTTCATTGGCAGAATGTTTCCGACCGTTCTGCCAAGCAAATATTTTTTCTGAATTTAAACTGGAACTATTTAGTGGCAATACAAACAACTTTTGAAAGATTTATTAATTAACTTGTTATTAATTAAGCTGTCAGTTGTGTTAATACAGTCATATAGCATTGAGACAGTTTCAATATTCTTTTTTCGCTACAAATTTAGTTTAGGCTAAATGAAGAGGATTGTTTATCAGTGAGTCAAATCCTAAACAGAAGAATAATCTGTTCAAACAACCAACAAATTTGAAATTTGTCATTTTCTGTCAATGCACCCACTTTCCATCACCAAAACATCCACAAATCCAAAATATATTCCAAGCACTTAAAACCAGAGCAAAGCCACCACCTGTCTCTCCTTTTTTAGCTTGTAGAAAAGCCAAAAATGTAAAACACAGTTAAGGTAGGGAGTGTTCTGGTGAAGAAAATACTCACCAAACACACAGAGGCAAGAGAATTTCTGTGTTTCATGAACACAACAACCTTCCTGCAGCAAACTCTGCTCTCATGCAATCGATTTCTAAGCAAGTAGAAATATTTATTAAATTATACATGCACATTAAATGAAAATCTTAAAAATAGAAATGAGAGCATAACCCCGTGCTGTTTTCTGAAACTTAATTCTGTACATGATAAAAATACTACAGCTAACCCTACACCTTCCTTTAAGCACACCTAAACAACCTGAACCAACCAGCCAAAAAATAAAAAAGCTGCACATGAGGACTCTGCTTATTTATGAATACTTATGTCTGACTGTTATATTTTTAGAAATACACAAACTCCTTCTTTAAAAAATAAAAATCGTGTTAGCAGCGTTGCAAACATCACAGGACATTTAACCCTGCAAATGTCCATGGCACAGGGTTGTGTCCAGACACTTCTGGAATATCTCCAGTGTTCATAGTCCCTGGAGCATCAGGATGATGGGGCAGGGAATAAATGTCAGCTGCACATCTCCAGAACTCCACTTACTGACTGTTTTTGTGTAAATCTTTGCAGTTTCAGTCTTTATATTTAAATTCACATAGTGGTTAACCACAAGCAATCAGCAAGCCACCGAACAACCTTTGCATTTCAAAAGCTCTGTCCTCTGATCTCCTGAGCTCAGGAACTCTCTGACACTGAGGACACAATGCGATTTTAACAGCAGAAGGAGAAAGCTGTGACTGCTGACACGTGTCAAGGGGAAAATCCCAAATGGTTTTGTGTTTGGGTGTAAATAGAGCTAAAAAACTACATTCAGGAGAAAAGTTCAGACATCTGGAAAGGAATGTCCCACCATCTCATGCACGGAGCAGCCACAAGTGTCTCTCATCTGCCTAACAAAGGTGACAGCTATGCAGAAATATCCCTTTTCAGAAAGGTGAAATCACAGCCTGCACCCAGTGAAAGACTTAAGAATCAAGAGGACTAAATGCAAATTCAAGAACAGGAGGCAGGGAAAGAAAATTTCTTGCTGATAAGAACTGAAATGACTCTTTGGATATGTTTAGGTCTCAGAAATGAATACATAAAATTAATTTACCACAAAGGACTTGCCTAGCTCACGTAACCAAGTGAGTGCAGAGTGAGTCCATTTCTGCTTTTCATCAGGACATTCTCCCAAGAAGAACAAGATCACAGCCCACATCCTCTCCAGTGCATGGAATACAGACAATTTCCTGGCACAGAGTTCTGAGCTACAGATTCATGTACTTATTAAAGGGTCAGAACCTTGAAATCTTTATTAGACAGGAAATCCTGAAACCTCACCTACAACAGATTTTGCATCTCTCTTGTAACTGATGCTCATTACTTCTCATCTCTTCTAGCACAGACATGGAGATCAAGTGGTTTCACTGTTCCTAAACATCTTTGAAGACAAACCATATTCTTTTTCTTGCACATCTTTTTCCCATTCCCATATTTAGGCCATACAGCCAGAGGAATCCCTCCATCTGTCCTAATGGGCTTTATTGTCTAAAGTTATGATCCCAATGATGTGTGATTTTTGCTCCTCTTAAGGAATAGAAATTTTACGCTCAGGTTGCTGGAGTGAGTTGAGTTGAGTGACAAAGAGTGATGCATCTGCCAGCTGATCTCCAGAGGGAGACTGAACACATTTGTGATGCCTTGCACCCACTGATGGGATTTTGTCATTAATACCTGCCCCAAAAAGCAACCTCAGCCCATAAATTGAAGAGCTTGTGGCTTCACCAAGAGGATTCCAATGAAATGTGGGTTCTGCTGCCACATTTTACCAAACAAAGCCAAACGGATTCGTTCAGAGCAAGCAGAGAACAATCTGTTCCAGGAGCAGAGTCCCACAAATTGCCTTGTTATCCTCCAGCTTTTCATCTGGAGAGGCTCTGCTGCTACCTCAGGAGCTGAATGGCATGCACAGCAGATGCAGCCCATAGTTTAGCCCTTACTCAAACAGTCCAGGCATCTGCTATGAAAGGCTGTCCCTGGAATGTGGCTCCAGCACAGCCACGGGCAGGACATCGCCTTTGAAGCCACGACAATAATTTTAACACAAGAGGTGGTTTGCAATATAGAGAATGCATTGAAAATGCTCTTTCTTACCACAGAGCTGAGAAAAACTGGGGCAGCAGGAGGTGGGTGTGTTTGCCTTGATTGGAAAGGGTCAGGTGGACAGAAGGAAGCTCACCATGAGATATTAATTTGATCCTGGCTGGTAGAAATAAGTAAAAAATCTGCTGGGATGGTTTATGCACTGTCACCCACAAGCAGAATCATGAGGAAACTCAACCCTGCTCAATTCTCAGTTACTCTGCCCATGGATGACAGGAAATACCCTACTTAAAATGATAGTGCCCATAAAATAGAAATGTTCCTGTAACTATTTCAGATAGCTGAAAAAATATCAAAGATCTCTCACAAGTTCCTGTGCACATACAGCACTAAGTGAATTTTATAAGAAACATTTGTATGTGAAATACTTTTTGGAATAGTACATTTTAATTTCTTAATGAACTACATTTCCAGTGACAATAAACATTAAACAACTTTTTTACCTTTTTTTTTTTTTAATTTGTAACAGTTTCTTCCTCCTTATCAGAGGCATGTAGAGCAACATCTTCATAAAACCACACTGGGCTAGTGAAGGTAACATAAACCAAAATAGAAGCACGGAGAAGACAAGATGGTTTTGGCAGAAAATCAACTGACAGGAACATAGAATTAAGTGTTTTTCAAAACCAAACAGACACCAGTAAATATTGCAGTAACATTTAATTAACTCGCTCCAACACAGAGACAATTACACCAAGTACAAAAATGCAGAAAATTTTGCAGTATCCACAACACAAACCAGGTCCTGCATTCTCACCCACCATCCCTGAGTGGAAAAATCTGTCCAGACTAATTGGGTGAATGCTCCTCATTCTTTTGAGCAGGGCTGTGCCTGCTCATTAATTTTTGTTGGTTAATTTCTCTGTATATTTTATCCTTGTCCCCTCCCTTCACTTCTCCCTGCTCCTGCTCAGGATTTATGAGGGCAGTGCAGGTAATTCCAACAGAAATGGGAGAGCTGCACAGTGATTAAAATAAATTTGGTTTATATGGGTTTATATTTGGTCAGGATGCAGAACCTCATGAGTCAGGATTTGTGTGACAAGGGGGACTAAACCTTAATTATCCAGTCCACAAAAACCCCACACCTGAGAATGAAAGTGGGCTGTATATTGCATTTCTGCAGTGTGAAACAGGGTGCGATTCAGCAGCACACCAAACTCAAATTGCACCCCTCAGTTCCCAGCAATTTAACCCTCAGCCTCTCTGCTGTGATGGCACAACAACTTTGTAAGGCTACACACTGAATTCGGGGCAAGGAAAATCAAATACCAGGAACAGGAAATGGGAAAGGGGTGAAACTCCTTAGGATGATAACAGCTGATTAAAATGTAAACATCATCCAGGTTGTTTAAAGAAAAAAATACATCAATTTAAACTAAATTTGATTTAAATTTAAACTATAAAAT
>WBNQ01070553.1:0-16108 GCA_013401375.1 Spizella passerina | reverse complement strand
GGGCTGCGAGGGGCAGGGCGTACAGTGGGAGCTGGCCAGGGGAGGGTGCTTCAGCATCCTCAGCACGAACCTGCTGAGGATGAACCGGGGCGGCTCCTGCTCTGCCCACAGCACGCTCCAGGCTGGGAACCCCCGGCGGAGCTCCGGCAGCGGGGGCTGCACCGGGGAGGAGATGCTGCGCCGGGCGGCGCTGGGGAGGCTGGTGCTGAGTGGGATGCTACATTAAAAGATGCTTTGAAGGGATGATAACAATAAATGCCGAAAGTCGCTTTTCTTTCCAACCTGCTTGCTGTGCTCTTCTGCATAGGAAAGTTGCCCGGTCTTGATTGTTCTTGTCAGAAAACCACCTTAACACTAGATCATATTTTCTTATATCTGGTGCCTTAAGAAACCGAAGGAAAAGTGATTGTTGTTCAATCTGAGACACTATGGTTTATACTGAAAGAATTCCTTTGTACTTAACCTAAAATAAAATTCTGTCCTCATAAAGTGTTAGCTAAAGTACAGGGATCTTTTGGAATGAACAGGTAGACTATGCTTAAGGTACTGAACTGGAACTGATGAGCAGTACTCAGTTTGTAGCTGCAGAACTGAGTGATCCCAAAAACGTGTCGGTGATTCTTCTTCCCATCTGGAAGAGAAAATTATAGGTTTTCTTTGCCCTGTGAGCAATGCTTGGGTTCCGGGGCGGGTGTCCAAGAAGCCAGCAGGGAGTCTGGGTGACATGCCCAGGGCTGCCCAGGTGCATCCCTGCCCTCCCCAGTCTCCTTGTCCCGCAGCCGCGCAGAGCGGCGGGAGATCGCCCGCTGCTTGTGTGCTGTGGGAAGGTTAAAATGGCGACGGCCACCCTGTCCCACGAAGGCAGGGATTTCTGTCTGTCTCTGTCCGGCTGTCCAGGGGCTGTGGGGTGTGGGGGTACCTGGGCACGGCCGCCACCGCCCGGCTGAGGGAGACTGGGTGTTCTGCCGGGAGCCAGCCCCTGTTTGGCCCGGGCTGCTGTGGCCCCTGCTCCTGCTCCGCCCGGTGCTTTCTCCGCCGGGACTGGCCGGCTGCAGGTGTGAGACTCTCACCCACTTCTTTGAGGGAAATGCGGTGAAACAGTGCGGGGGCTGAGCCCCAAGCCCCCCAGAGGTGCTTTCCCGATGGCACGGTCGGAGCAGCAGGAGGCTCCCTCCAGGCTGGTCTCCGGGGCATTTATGTGCATCAGTGGATTTAAATTGAATAAAGAGCCAGGGAAGGATGTTCTTGGGTGTCGGACAGAGGTATTTTGGGCAGAGATAATCGGAAATATGTGACTGAATAGCCTGAGTTATACTTACTCCTGCTGTGTCGTCCCCCTTCCCCCTCCAAATTTATGTTTATTGTGTGCCCCCAAGTTAATAAAAAAAATTCAAGACGTCTATGTCGAGAAGTGTTTTTAGGCAGTGTCTCCTTTGCCCCCGCTCTGAGCCTGTCCTCCCCGTCTCTGCTGGCACTGGCGGACGTGACTTTTCGTGTCAGCCCTTCACGGAGGGGAAGGCAGTGGCTTCAAGCACACCTTCCCGGACGGAAGGGGGGCCGCCCTCTGCCTCCCTGTGTCACGGGTGGGGGGGAAGATCCTTAGGCTTGACGCCTTCCTTTTGGTCAGAGCCTGCGAACAAAGCGCGGCACCGACTGTCAGCGGGGTCCTCTCATGAGCCGGGGGCCCTCGGACCGCCCAAACCATCGCTTTGCGGGGCCGGTTCACCCGGCAGCAGCTGTCGGGCTCAGCCGGCTGCGGTGCACCGGCCTTTGCCGAGCACCAAAAACGAGCCCCGGCACCGAAAGCCTTTATTCCCGCCGGCGGCAGCGCGTCCGGGGCTGCCGGTGCCGCTCGCCGGCCGCACGGGCGGGTGCTCGCCGCGCCGTCGGGGCCGCGGAGCGGAGCCCGGGGAGCCTCCCCCGGCCCGGGGAGCCGCTCTGCGCTGGACGGGGAAGGCAGCCTGGGGCTTTACCCCACCCGCTGCAGTGCCCAGACCCCTTCATTCAGGTAGTCCGGGCTTTAAAGAGGACCCCTTACCCCACTGTCTTCCATAATAGAGGGTGCAAGTGGAAAACAGTTCGGCTTTACTTCTCCCGATTTAAGTATTATCCAGATTCTCCCGCCCCTAATTTAATTATCTCCTGCTTTTCTTTTTTTTTTAATATGTGTGTGAGATTTCGAGGGATGGGGAGGAGATTGGTCGTTGTTTAAGTCTTCTTCTTGTAACTTCCTATAACAATTTACATTTCAGTAAGGTTGTCTGTGTGTGAACAGGGAAATGAGGGGGAGAAGGGATCTGATCAGAGAATTCAGACAGACGTTCAACCACAACTACTCTTTCACTTGCTCCAAACACTGCTATAAATGTCCTAAGTTAATCCCTTGGTGTTTGGGGATAGGCAGCAAGAAATCCTTAGCTTTGCTCCTTCTTGGTGTCTGCAACAGCTTGCACATGAAGGTGACCTCCATGCTTCTCTAGGGCTGGTGAGAGATCCCCTTTTCCTTCAGAATGGGAAGTTTTTTATTTTCTCCTTCTCTCAGAACACAGACTCCCTTTTGTTTGAATTTTTCAAAATAATTTAGAGATGTGTAAAAGGTGTATCCACTGTGAAAAGAAAACCAAGTAACAGAATCTTGTGCTGGAGGGCTGTGTAAATTCAGATGCCATCACCCCAACCTTGTTCTGAAATATGTCAGGAATTCACAGTGGTGGAACAAACCAGTTTGTTTCTAGCACCGTGTGATGGTGGCTTTTGTAGTCGGTGTAACTCCCCATAGGTTTTAATTGGGCAAACTGCTCACAAAGACATAGTGGCTCCTGACAAAGGTGTTACTTGCTAGTATATCAGTGTTTGAGAAAGGCAGGGCTCTGATATTTGTTGCAGTAGTAGCAGGGTGACTCTATAAAATATTTGACTTATTACATTAATGAAAAATGATACGTTCGAGTTTGCACCATAACAGCAGCTTGTCCCTGTCATCTGATTACTCTGTGTCTCAAGATGTTTAAAAGGCTCAACTATCTCCCAGGTGAGTGAGTAAGCAGGAATTGTACAGAGTCAGTGTCTGATGCTGAGCCCAGGAGCTGTACCTAGTTTCATGCAGTGCCACAAAGACTATTTTGGTTTGCCCCAAGGAACTTCCATTCTCAATTAGCCACCCACCTGCTGTTCTGCTAGTTCCTTATGGCAGAGATCCCTGCCCATGGAGCTTCTGGTGACAATACACTAAAGAGAAGAGCACTGTTTTAAAGCTCTGATGCTTTGAGACTTTTCTCCCCATCTGTTCACTTCTGAGCAGAGGGATGCATCCTTTGCAAGAATGCAGGGCTGCTAGATCCAAGCTTTGCCTGGGGAAGCTTTCCATTCCCAGGAAGGGTTTAGCTGGAGTCTCAGAAGTTGTGTACAGATTTAGCCAGGCTTCAGCTGAAAAGCTGGATAGATAATGCCATTGTCAAACCTCCAGTGGAGCAGTTTGGCCACCTGCTACTCCCTTTGGATGGAAACAGGATGTTTACTGGAGGGCTTTTCAGGAAGAGAATGTACTTTCAGGTACCCCATCTGAACAGGTTTCTCTGAAGGACTTAACAGTGTATATCTTTTTTCCTGATCAATTACAGCTAGGATTTAGATTTTTTAATTTTATTTTGTGTGCCTCATCCTCTTTCTTAGCACTTAGCTTGTTGTGATTGCTGGAACATGTCCTGCTCAGTCTGTGCTGAAATGAATTCTGAGGACTGACTGTGGAGCAGTGGCAGGATATGGCCCTAAAGCCCAGCTGCTTGTGCTTCCTGCAGGGAAGTGGCTGTCTATGGCAGCCCTTCTAGAGGCAGTGTACACTCTCTGCTGCAGTGGAGCGAGTGCAGTGCAGACCAGCAGATCTAGGGAAAAAAATTCTATTGTGCCTTGGTTTTCAGCAAATATGCTATGAGCTACCTAGTGGTATTAGGTCTAATCATAGGCCTCAAAGCTGTGGCTGGATTTATGTTGATCACTTTAAAACAAATCTCACAGATATATTTAGTAGAAGAATGTGTAAAACCCCAACCCCCAAATGGTATTATGTAACCAATAGAGTATTTAAGTGCCCCCTGTGTAAACTAAGTGAAAAGCCTGCTGTTTGCTTTCTTTGCCTCTGTTGTGTATTGGTCAAGCGAAGCCGGGTGCTCTGTTTGCTGTTCTGATTACTATTTTAAAAGGAAAGATCCATAGGATCATGTTATCCAGAAATTGAAAAAGAGTTAAACCCCTCTCACTGGGCTTAAGAGAGGGCTCTGGGGCTGAGTGAGAGCCCTCTCGTGGGCTACCCAGGGGTGTCTATTGCCAAGGGAGCTTGTGCCATTTGAAAGCACACATCAAGGATACAGCCCTGCACAATGTACTTTGTCTCTTTATTTTGGCATGTGTGGTGCAGCCGTTGTCAGTGGCCTCTGCAATCTCAGCCCCAGGGTTCAGCTGAGCTCAGCAAAGATGAAGATGTGTTAGTGTAGGGTCAAGGAGATGGTGGGAGCTAGTGGGACAACTGGGAATGTTACTGCTGCTACATCTAGAGCTGATATCTGGTGGAAACAAGAGGTGGATTTCCTCTTGCTTTGAACCAAGAGGACTTTGTAGGCTTTCCCCCTAATTTACTGTTATTGATCTGCCATCAGCTCCTTGCCCAGTTAAATCCTTTATTCAAGGTGCTGGATCTTAGGAGCACAGTGGTTTCCCATTATTGTTATAATCTTTTGCCAAAGAGAGATTCCCCCTTCTCAGTAATGCACCAAAGTGGAAGTAATCGCTCTTTTTTCTTCTTGCATTTGTCCTTTCCTGTTTCATTCACCGATTGAAAAATGGCTAAAGAGCAGCCCCCATTTCACCTCCCCTTTTCCCTGATTGACTCAGCAGCTCCTGGGACAGAGAGAGGAAAGGGGCCTCGAGGTCACAACCTTCACAATCTTCAAAGCCCCTGCCGCTTCCAGCAGCTGTCACAGCTCTCACTGACCATATCCCCAGAAGGTCAGCAAAAAAATAAACACTGGGGCCCGACAGGTCCCCTTCTCATGCAAACTGGCCATTTCCCTCCCCAGCTCCCATTCCATGCATAGATTACACATTGGAGACCCCCTTGGATTTGCACAGAGCTATGCAAGAGCAAAATGCCACAGAAAATAAAAGCAGAAGGGCTTCCTGGGCAGGCAGGGTGGGAAAAAGAAAAGCAGCTTCCTGAGCTCTCCATGCCCACCCACAGGCTGCTGCAGCCATTTTGTGTGCGCAAAGCCTGAAGGTGAAGCTGGGGAGGGGGCTGACTTTTCCCTGGGAGAAAGACTGCAGGGAAGGATTCAGCTTTTGTATCTGCTTGTGCACGTGAAGGATGGAAGATAGAGAGAACCCAAAAGAAATAGGAAAATAAGCATAGACTGTAAAAGCCTTTTCATCAGGATTAGATTGCATCCCTCTCCAACAGCCAGCCTGCTTTCTGCACTCACCTTCCTCTGCAAAAAGTCATGATGAAGCAGAAATAGTGCCAGAGAGAAGCACAGGTTCAAAAGGCCAGAGCAGGAAGGTCCTTTGCTGAGGAAATACCCCTCCCCAGCCCTCTTTTATAGAAGTATCCATTTCACCATGACCACTAATAATCAAAGGGCTATTTCCTGGCCTTCCCAGATGCAAAGCACTGTTCTCATCTCCATTATTGCAAACCCTTCCCCTCCCGCCTCACACTCACTTCCCTACCCGCGCTCTCCCATGGCTGAACCCAGCACTAGGGCACAACTGGAGTTTTTCAGGCTCCACAGTGAAGGAAGACGCTCGTTTCCTATTCGCATTTTCGGCCTCTCCCCACAAGACCAAACGGGTGAGCAGCACGCAGGATCGCAGGGCAAAAACTCGTCGAGGGGATTTTTATCAGCGAGGGGCTGCCAGGGAGGCAGGAGGGGCTGCTGACCTGCAAGAAACCCCCCAGGAAGAAAAGGCAGGGACAGGGGACTCGGGGGTCACTTTTATTTATTTGGTGTTGGCCGGGTACAGCGGAGGGGCTGCCCCGGGCCCGGCGGGGCGGGGAGCGGCGGCGGCGGGCCCGGGGAAAGCGGTGCGCGGAGCCGCTCACCTTGTCCTGCCCCTGCGCGCACGCTCTCCGCCGCTGCGTGTTTAAACAAAGAAAGTTGCACAACCAAAGTCCGTCCGTCAGTGTCGTGTGTATCCCCTCCGCCCCGTTAAGGTGGCTCTCGGGTGCGGCGGGACGTCCCCGTCCCCGCGCGCTGTCACCGGCTCGTCCCCGGCTCTCGGCGCTCCCCGGCGCACTGACGCCCTTTCATTATTGCACTGCTCGCTGCGACCGTGACAGTAGTGCAACAGGGAAAGAGGGGCAGCCCGGCCGGTGGTCCCAGCGCTGGCACAGCAGCTGCGGCGGCTGCCGGGCTGGGGGCACAGGAGGGGAGAGCCCGAGTTGGGGGGGAAGATCCTGGCTTTGTCCCCGAGCTGGCCGCCTCCCATTGGAATGATGCTAGGGGGCAGCTCGGGGCGGGGAGTTAAAGCGAGGGTAGCGGCAGCCGTACAAGGGGGAGGCAGCGGGCACGGCCCCGTAGGATGGCTCCGGACCCTGCCCCGAGCCCCGCCGGGCCGGGGAGACGCGCGGCAGCGGCCCCGCGGCAGCTCCGCCGCGCCCTGATCCGGCCCTCAGTCCCCTCCCACCACCCCTTTCCCTGGGCCCCTGAGGTCCCGAAAGGGACCGCGGGGACCACCTGAAATGGAAGGCAGGGCCACCCACTCGGCCATCCCGGCTGCTGTCAGCCCCCAGCTGATCCTCACAAAGCGGAGAGGAGATTTAACACCCCCATCCCTGCTTCGTTCCCACGTACCTCAGAGAGCAGCTCTCGGGAAGGGCCGGAGGCAGTGCCCGGCCCCGCTGCGCCGCCCGACCCTGGAACAGCCCCGGGGATTCGGGGCACGGTCGCGGAGCCCGGCGGGCCGCACTCGCCGGGCAGAGCCATGAGCTTTGTTTCGCCGAGGTTATTGGGATTAGAGCCTCGGCCTCTTTGTGCTGTGCTCTGCTTTGCACCACACTGGTTTTAGGGCTGGGATCAGGCGCAGAAACAGCAAGTATGGCTTTGTATCTCCTCCCATCCTTTGGTGGGTGTTTACATCAGTATGTAACATAGACACCCTTCAAACGTCTCAGAACTCATACTATTTTAGAAAGGAACCATGATGGGTTTCTCTGGTTTCAATCACTGCTTGTGTTTTAAACACGAAGCCGTTTTGAATCCCGTGTGATAGCATCAAAAATATGCCCATTACTCACAACCTGAGTCACCAGAATAGCACGATTATTTGTCACAAATACCATCTCTGTACAATTACTTGCCTATCTAACAACACTCAGCGTTTCACAACTTTTCCCTTAACTCGGTGGGCATATGGGATTATTTTTTCCTGCTGTGGCTTTCTTCTCTCCGTGAAGAATAACCCTCAAAAGAAAAGACCCTATAAGCAATATTGCACTACTACCCTGATCACAAAAGCAGAGGCAATATTGATAGGGTCTCATCCTTAAGGAAGCTGGATAATGTGTCTTGCAGCAGGTGACTGGAGGGAGCTTCATTCCATGCCTGCAAATGGGGAAGGGGTAAAAAGTTAGAAAGCAGTGCACTGCCCTGTGGATTACAGCACCATGTGCTCCTGGGAGAGTGGGGATGCAGGAATGGGGTAAATCTCTGACCCACAGAATCCGTGCACAGGCACTACCCCTTTCTCCCAGGACACATTTAACTCCAGTATGGATTTTATCCAGATTCTGTACCTCCATCCCCAGTTCTCACTTTCTTCTGTGTAAATTTCTCTCCTTTATTAATAGCCTCAGTCAATTAGCTGCCTAGCTGTCAGAGGCTGGGAAGTGCTATTTATTTGATTAACTGATAGTTGTATTTTGAGCCTCTTAGTAACAGGCATCAAGCCCTCAGAGAACTTCCTTTCTAGGGCTGTCCTACTTGGAGAGCCCAGTGTTTTAAATATCCCTCCCTTCATTGGAAATCACGGGATTAAGTACACACCAAAAATTAGAAAGCAAAACAGGATCTCCAGGGCTGGCTCTCCAGCACTGACTTCACATTTATGCACACAGGTTAAACAGTGTTTGGAGACGCACGCGTGTTTTGCCCTAGCTTGTTTTGTTTGGCTTTTTCTTCTCTTCCCCCTCCCCAGCACCTTTTCTGTCCAAGGCTGGAAGGCACAATCTTCAGCTGGGGCTGGCTTAGTGTTGAACATGATTACAGCCACAGAAATTACTCCCAGGGAAGGGCTGAGACACCTCCAGCTTCAGGGGTGCTTTGCCAGCTCAACTCTTCCTCTGCTCTCAGCTCCCAATTAACCTGCCGCAGTGCATTTGTCACGTAGGAACACTTGAGAGCCCAGAGGAAGGGGAAGGAAATTTCATTCTCAGGCCATCCCAAACCAGGTCATGATTTTGACACATTAAACTTCTCTTTCCTCAGTCTGCTTTCCAGTGGATTAAATTGGAGTGTAATGAAGGGACAATCCCCTAATTCATGGATTCCTGGCTAATTTATCCATGCCACATTGATCTGGTCTTTGCCAATGGAGGTCCCTGGCTTTTGGCATGCTGGTGTAAGGCAGCCCTGCATCCTCTTTGATGCTGCCTCACTTGCCAAAGGAAAAGGATCTAGGCAAGCTCCATTCAGTGTTTGTTTTTTTCTAATGCCCAATAATCAAAATCTGCAATCTGTCCCAATCCCTCCTTTTCCCCATCCTTTGTGGTGCTTGTGGAAGAGAACAGAGATCTTTTTTCCACATTATTTATCGGCTGAGGATCTTTTCTCGCACTAATTAAAAGGCCACATTCACAGAGATTGCTGAAAGCAGCTCAGAATTGAGCTTTATCAAACTTCTGTATTATTGCTACCTTGGCAAAACCTCAGATTTAATCCTGCCATTGCTTCTCAACAATCCCTGCAACCTAGACATCCAGTTGGACTGAGAACATAAAAAAAGATGCAACTAGGCTCAGCCTTACCTTTCCATCTATTCCCGTCCAGTCTACTTTGTTTATTGTTTACCATGTTTTTTCCACTCTTCAGCCTCGATGTTATCTCAAACAAGACTTAGGACATAATACACACAATTTAACTTCTGCAGTGGCCCAAGAGACAAACCTACTGGCAAGCTTACAGTGGAAACACACAATCTGCACATGAAGTGATGTTACTGATGCATGGATAGTGTGGGGGAAAGCACGATTTGACAACTTCCTCACAACTTAAATACTTCAGTAGTTGCAGAAGCTACAACTGGCAGGGGGAGGGCAAGGGATGTAATTAGAAATGTCAGCCACAAGTTCCAAGCAAAGGCAATTAAGTTACTTTATGTTTCTGGATCTGTGCTGAGAGCCTAGATGTGTCTCAAAAATGTCCTTATCTCTAAATGGTGTATTGGCACAGACCTCCCCACACATTGCCTTTTTTTTTTTTTAACAAAATAGGAAAAATAAAGACTGAATCAGCCTTCAGTAGTATTCCAATAGTATTCCACGTAGTTTGCAAACGATATGCAAAGCCTGGGTTGCACTATGTCCTATAGCAGGGAGACTCTCTGGAATGTATATGGGGGTTATTTTAAAATAAACGTTTAAACACGAGATTATGAAATGCATGCTATTTATACACTGTGAGGCTCAGCATCTCTAGATATGTTTAGAAACCTCTCTTGCCTTTAATCACAGTTATAGAAACTAAATGGAAATGTCACCCAGACTAGTATAGAAATAACACTTTATATGTTGCTCAATAATGGAAGCTCTTTTTTTGGCAGTGCGTGTGGGGGAATCTTACTGTAGTGGAGCCTTTGCTATGTGTTTAAGTCCCCTTTTTCTGATGTTAGGAGACAAATAGACTGAAGTGTCCTTACGATGAAGCGTCGGGATAAATAAAGTAGTGAGCTGAGTCTCTGGAGCTGAGAGGCCTCTGCTCCTCGTGAGATCAGAGCTTGCCTTCCCTGGTTTAGCTTAGGGAGCCATTTCTCCTTCCCTTTGTTGCTGTTTTGTTTGTTTATTTTTCTTGTGGTTAAAGATGCCACTGGGGCAAGCGGTTTTTTTAAATTTTCATCTCAGTTACAATCTCACAAAACATAGAAGGGCACAGTCCAGCCTTGTTTTCCTGGTCACAGCCAGTTCTCTAGCCTGAGGAAAGGAGACCATTTAAAAGACATCTTGCAATTAAATACATTATATAGTTTACAATATATTTTCTGCAGCGGAGTTGACACTATCACCAAAGGTCAATGAAAACACTTTAAACAGCTGTGGGCTGAAAGTTGATTTAGAGTTTTCCATCCTATTTAATAATTTTATCATTGTTTTAAAACTGGGAAGTGTTGCCTTTTTAATTTTTTTTTCTTTTTTTAAGAGAGAGAAAATTCTTAGCATTCCAGTCCTGGCTCCTTAAGTCTATCTAGCAAGTTTGTACAAATCTGTCCAGAAAAAAAGGGGATTCTTGCTTCCATGCAAGAGTCAACTTGTCCAGGTGTGAGACTCCAAAGAGTAAGGGTTGATAATCCTCTCTGAAAACATCACCTTCCCAAGTGTGCTTCACCCACCGAGCTCAGGGATTCTGTCACCCACAGCCACTTACCAATATGTTCCCCTTCTCCTGAAATCAGGAGGGATTACACTCCAGAATGTCCTGCCATTTGATTCTTGTTCATAATATTTAGTTTGTGGGTTTCAATAACCCTTTTCTCAGCAGCAATATTTCCTCGGCTGGCAGAACCCAGATCTGCGTCAGTGAGCTCCATTAAAAGGAATGACAGAGCTCCTTAAACAGCCCAGACTTTGTAACCCCACAATACGGCTTTTCTGCATGGTGTTTACCAGCGCTCTGCTGTCTGACGGAAAAAAAAAATAAAAAAGACGACTTATGGTACTAAATGCAGGAGGAAAATAGGGCTAAATACTATCACCCTGGAAGTGCCGATCCCACTGTTGGCCCTGCCTGTACAGGCAAGTGAGAGGCCTTGTAGTTGCCTTGGCTGGGGAAGAGAACATGCAGGGCTGATCCTGAGCTCCCCCAAAGAACTCTTTCCCCCTGGGCAAGGGCCAGGCTCCCCCATCGCACACCCAGCTGCCCCCAGCCCGCCCAGGGCCGGCGGGCTCTGTGCAGGGCCCCAGCCCGAGCCTGCCCAGCCGGGGCCGGGGCACGGCACGAGGGGAAGCGGCACCTCCTGCCCCCGCCCGGCCGCCTCCCTTCCCCAAACCACCCAGGAGCGGCCAGAGCAGGAGCGACCTTAACACAGATCTAGCACTCAATGCAATGACTCAAAAAGTCCCCCTGAAAAAAAAAAAAAAAAAATTCCCTCTGAAAACTTAAACCATCTGATTTCACTTTCCGCTCCAATTGGTTGTGTAGCCAGGGCGCAGGTCTGGCCTCCTCCACCACACTAATACCCTATGTGTGCTGCCTCCACAGAGGAGGGGTTCTTTTAACAAGTTTATGCAACAACAGGATGGAGGCTCTGCCGGGGCCCTTCCCCCCGCAGCCCGACCTGATTCCCCGCATTCCTCCCGCGCCCTCCCCCTCCGACCCAACTGGAGACAAACTCTGGCATCTCCACACACATGCAAATGGTTTCCCTTGCACAAATACAGACTCCTGAAGGGGCCTTTGCTTCCGAATCCCCCCTCTTTTTTTTTTCTTTCCTCCAGTGCCTTTTTTTTTTTTTCGCTGTTACATTCCTCAGCCAGGCAGGGTTAAAAAAAAAAGAAAAAGTGGGGAAGGGAGGGTTTGGAATGTGTAACCTCCATCCCAGGCCCAAATCTGCAGGGAACCCCGTNGGCAGGCTCACATGTCTGAGAGGCCATCTTACAGCCCAGCATCAGCCCCACCAAGGCTTTCACTAGCACTTATTTCTATTCGCTGATGGGCTCACAAGAGCACACATACACACAGAAGAACAAAGCGTTGCCCTGCTCCAGGGTGGCTTCCAGCTCCTCACTGGTCCACCCTCCTTCCCATTCTCCCTGGCCAGGGGCAGCAAAGGGACCCACACTGGTCACTCTTACACTCCTATTGATGGCGAGGGGGGAAGACACCCCCTAGCAAATCCCTCAGAGATTTCACTCTTTCCTACCTCTTCATTAATCAAGAATTAGAAGGAAGAAGAGGGGAAAGTGCCAAAGCTAGATAGGCCTCACTATTCCTTAACACACACAAAAATGGCAACTGTGCTACACTGCAGAGATGGATGAAAAGAAAAGCTCTAGAGAAAGGGAGCCATGGCGGCTGAGTTTCCTCCACTGAGGCCTGGGAATGCAGCGCATGGGCCACCAGCACCATGCTTCTGGTTCAGGCATGGAGGGTTAGCCTTCTCCTCTGGGTATGAAAGGGACAGGGCTGGAAAGGTGTCTTTTGTCTGCTCCCTCGGCCATTGGAGAAATGGAGTGCGTTATTGAGGATTCGGCTTCTCCTCAACTGGCTAAAATGGGACATGCTCCCCCCTTTAGGATGTGGTCGTCCATTTTCTGCCTCCCCATGGCTCGCTCACCAGCACGGCCTGGCCTGGCTTGGGATGTGCTGTGCAATCTGAAAGCACTCGTTTACCTAGATTTGATTTCCAATATGACGGCTCTCCCCACCCCCACCCTTTGCTCCCAAGGTAACAGCTCAAGGCTTCAGGAAAAAAGAGAGAGAGAGAGAGAGAGAGAGAGAGAGGAAGGTCCCATCCCCCAGCCCTCCAAACCCCTTTCTTAGCAGCTGCAAGCGAAAATACCACATCTGCCTCCAACTACACCGCGAGTGACAGTCACCAACATATTGTTATTTAAAGATCAATTCTGAATGCAGTGTTCCTGTTCCTAGGCCTACATCATCCTTGCATCTCTCAGCCTCACTCCACGTTGCTGTTGGGAAGTGCAGGGACAGATTGTCTTTCAAATCCTATTGATTATTGTTTAGGTATGTTGTACTATTTTTTTTAAATGAAAATGGAGGTATCAATAATCCTTTAATCTTAACAGTAATTCCTCTAAAAGTGAAATATGATGGAACTTGAAAAATATGTCAATAGGAAGCAAAAATTAAATTGTCTGTAAATACATGGGTATATATTAAAGTCACTGAATTCCAAACGTAAGAGTAACATTCTTAGGTTCATAAATCCCTAATTTTTAGAGCAGAAGGAAGAAAATATTCAAAGCTGGTCAGGATATTTTTAATGGTGGTGATTGCTCTGAAGGAGGACAAGAGGGCTTTAAAATGTGAATAGGCCAGCTTTTTATTTTACAACTTGGAGACACAAACCCAAGCTAGTGGCAGAAAGGGCAATCCATTTTGTACACTGAAGCAGTCAAAACGGGGAACAAAACCCAAGGAATTTCCATACAGACCACTCGACCCAAACACAAAATAAACAAACAAACACAAGGGTAGGGATTTTTTTAAAGCAATTTCTACATGATCTTGGCATTTTAATGCTCATTTGAGCCTTTGTGGTAGAGGGAAGAAATCAGAGTAGGGGGCTGGTTCCTTACTAAAATGCATTAAATAACTACAGAATGCCATAATGTCAGGGGCTGGGTGTGCAACAGTAACTGATCATAAAGGATGTATTAGGACTGGAACCAAATGCTTTGACAATATTATTGCACTGCTTTATTTGTGCAGACAGTAGTGCAACATTGTCAGAGCCAGCGATACCAGCAGCCACTGTCACGTTCTGCACAGCTGTCCCTGCATCCTTTTGTAAGGGACTGTTACATTACAGTGTTAACCACAATAACGTTTTTATGTTTAGCCCCAATAAAACTCTGCATGACAAAGTTTATTTGCAATCGTAATTAGACAAGGTAAAAAAAAAAAAAAGAAAACAACAAAAAGTTAGTTTAAAAATGACAGAAAGAAAGGGAAAAAAGGGATAGGGATAGAAAAAGACCACTGTTAGTATGGCTTGTTAAACAAACCATTCAAGTCTTCTGCTACATGCCCAGTATATCTAGGCACGGTACGTTATAGAGGTTTTATACAATAAAATATTTTTCTACTGTAATGGAGAATAAAACAAGAAGGGACATAATTCAGTATCCAATGTATGTGCTTCCATAAAACCTAAATTGGTCAGTCAATGAATCTGAACTAGACAATTTAAATAAATCACAGAAAGTGCCAGCCCTTTCCTATGCCTTCAGAAGTTTTCTTAATTGTGCTGTGATTTTATCATGGTTGACCAATACCGATGAAAAAGCCTGGGGGGTGTGGTGTATATATAGAATGGTATAAATACACAGTGCTTTGATTTGCTATGGAAAATGATGAGACCTGGGTACAAAAATATCTAGTGCCTGTGCTTCAATCTCACACATATCTGGGTGTGTGACCACTCAAAAACTGCAGCATAAGCACCACAGATTCCTAGAAACAAATCAACAGCTTTAAATCTCTGGACACATTGATAGGGACCACCTTAACCATATAGGAGAAAGTTTCTCTAAGGGGAAAAAGTAAAAGGAAATCATAAAAAATCTCAGTGTAGATATTGTATGGAAGAGTATAGAAATTAGTAACTAATTACTCACAAGCTATTGGTAAACAAAGCAAGTAATGGGATGCCTTGAAAGCTCTCAGAAATGTTTGGAGCTTATGTCTGAAATAGGATGTTTAAATAATTCCAGTCCATTTCTATAGACAGACACATAAAAATGTATAACCCAGAATCTCTCTCCTTATTTAAAACCACTCCCACATGTATAAAACCTTATTTCACACACGTGCATAAATACACTGGAGGAGGCATCTATTTTAGGGTTGTTTGCCCACTCTGAAGAGGGTGGGCTGCTAAAGGGGGTCATGTTTCTGCCAGCCAATGCCCTTTTAATATTGCACTGCTCATCATAATTGCCAGTAGTACAACAGAAAAAGGGCTCTGGACAACAGCATACTTCAGAGACTTTCCAAAATAAATGATAAATCAGTTAGAAACTTCTCCAAGTGATGGCTTCTGTGCATGTTTTAGTCTAAAACAGATTTGTTACATTCAAAAAAAAGGAGTTTCTTTAACAACCACATTGAATCAATGTCATTCTTTAAAATTAGATTTTAGTATTTCGAAACTGCTTCTTCAATTAATTTCAGCAGGAATTTAGGTAAGCTTGCTTTAGGGACTTTATTTTCCTTATCAATAGGAAATGTACTGCATTAGAGCATGTGAAAGCAAATACCAGAACTGGGATTGTCCTGCTTGCATTTTAGCACCCCAGTATTTTACCAAAGTAGGTATAATGAACTAAAAGACACAATGGAGGATAAGTTAATATCCTTTCTCTTGTGTTCATCTGAATCAGCTGTTAAAATAATTGGTATTTATTACATACATGCTTTTAGTACCTTAAATTATTCACTTCTACTTGCTAAGGAAGTCTTGCTATTTTGAAGGCATCTAAACAAGCTTTCAAAACAACTGCCATCCAGCAGTGAGAAACCTTTAAAAATCACCTACTTGCATCATGGAAACATTATTATTGCAATTTTTCCTTTTTCAAAAAGAATATATGGGTAGTAAGGAGAAAACATCAGTTAATCATTACAAATCAGACATTCCAAATAATTTTAGCAATAAGTAACATTTAAAAGTCAACTTAGTCTTTAGGCTCAAACTGTTTACCATTTGTTTCTCTAGACAATTTCAAACTTAAAGCTGGAAAATGTAACTATTTGTTAAATAAGAATCACTTGAGAAATTACAAAATTATTTTATTTCAAACACTGCAAAGAAATTCTATGCAAAGAAATCCAAACTTGAAAACAACTTTCCATGAACTGTATAGACAAGTAAGAATCATACCAGATACTAAAATAAATTAAACTAATTCGGTTCTGGGAGAGTTTGGGCTGAGTGAGAAAATTCACTACATGAATTCTAGTTGTCACTCTATCATAGTAGTATTAACACAAAGCCAATTGATTTGGAAACGTCCCAACCCAATTAGAATCTTAAATTGTATCATTCCTGTTTTCTCCCTTCATTTCAATTTTTCTTCCTTTTTTTTTAACAATAATCTAGCCTTAATCCAGAAACCTAGGCTGCTTTAGAGATATTTTTTTAAGGAAAAAAGAAAGAGAAAGAA
>WBNQ01070551.1:0-13160 GCA_013401375.1 Spizella passerina | reverse complement strand
GGAGGAAGCAAAAATTGACAAAATTGGTAAAATAAATTTGAAATGAGCTGGAGATAATCAAAGCTAAGTAAAATAGCAATTATAAAACTCGTCAAAAAAAATGAAAATAATGGAAAATTATTAGAGGAACAAGGAAATGATCAGTAAAAGACTGGATGCAAACACAATAATCCTTACAGGAGAAATAAGTTCTTCTGGAACAAACTGTAAAGCTATACAACATCTGAACTGATCATTTATAAACACAGATGATTTTTCATTTTTTTTGCTATGTTGTACTCACAGCTCTTGTGTTTTGTTATTTGGATTGTGTTTTATTATCTGAACTTACAATTTCAGATAGGTAACAAGGGGAGACTCATTAAATAGTTCAGATCAATCTTCTTGCTTCCCAAGGAATTCCCTTTTTCCCCTCCATAGATCTACCACAGCCATTATCAGCATTTTTAACTTGTTTCTGACTCTAAGATGGGAAACTGTCAGGCATCTCGTGCTACTCCAACAATAGTGTTTTAAAAAGTCTTTTACCAACTGAGAAATACAGTAGCCCACATGAAAAGGAAATAACACACACAAAAAGCCCCTGACCTATTGTCCTCTTCAGCAAACCATAGAAAATGAAGACAATTCTGGAGATAACAGAACTCAAGTATTTTTTTTATCAGATCCTTAAACTTGAAGGTATGTGTTTAATTTCAGAAGAAATCCTCAAAATGTGACCCAGGTTGTGTTCAGGTTTCCTCAGCACTTCAACCCCCAAAAAATGCATTGCAGTAGAGTTCAGTGAGTTGGAAGAAGAGCTGAGTGTGGACCAAGAGCAGTGCTGTGTGCAGGGAGAGCAGTGCTGGGTGACTGATGCTGCTGACTGCATAACCCCTCGTGTTACATAACAGAAGGGTAGAAAATGTAAATACACAAGAAGGTCACTTGTATCTTCTCTGAACTTGCCTCATCACCTTTGTTGCTTTTCCAAGCATCTGCACAAGTGTATTATGGCTGATTTTTTTCAGGAAGTCAGTGTGGCTGGACCCTGGGGGTTTGCTAAAGACACAACCATAAATGAACCCTTTTTTGGCCTGCTGCTTTTGAGAACTGGAGACTTGAATCGTTTAGGAGGAACAATGTCCTTTTGGGGCCAAGGCCTAGCTGCACATGGAGCTGGAGCATCCCTCACATGCAGCAAAAAGTGACCCATGGCAACAGAAGCTGTTTCTAGCCAGTAGCTCTGGAGAAATTAGAGAGCTGGCTATGGCAGTCCCTGCTCCAGAAGGGCTGTGTAAAGCATTTTGCTTTGTAAATTGCTTCAGCTCTGCCATCTAGGGGAGCTCAGCCCAGCAGGGTATGTGCTATAGGAAATAACAAGGAATCCATCAAAGACAAAGGATTTTGGCAGAACAATCCAGGGACAGGCCAGCCAGGCCTGTGATTTGGGGAAGAGGAGGGTCTGTTCAGGAGTCCTCTGGTCACCCTGACAGGCTTTAGGCTGTGATGTGGCCACAGCAGAGAAAACTGATCAGACAGAGTCACATTAGCATTTCAACCTGGCCACAATGAATAGAACACATGCAGATGCAGGTTTGTCAGTCCCACATAAGCAAACCCTAAACAAGGCTTGATATTTAATTTCAGAGGAAGAGAAACTGAGACTAAAAGCATCTTTCAAAACTGTCTAGTTCATCCCCTTCCAATTCCAATTGGGTTGTTCCCAACTCTATTTTTTAGTGATTTATCTGTTCTAATTTTAAATTACTCAGGAGATGGAGTTTCCACCTCTTCCCGTGGGAAATTAGTCCACGGTCTGATAGACACAGTCAGGATATTTTCCTGATGTTCAACCTTCAGTGGTTTTCCTTTGTTCAGTTTAATCTCATTACTCCCAGTTATTCCCTGTCAGTCAGTGCCAAGAACTCAGCCCCTCTCTTTTGTGTTTACACCTTCACAGTTGGATACAGTTGTCTTTAGAAAAATCTGGTAGTCTTGATTATGTTTTATCCACCTTCTCAAATAAAAAGAAAAAACAAACAAAAATAAGAGTAAAGGTAGTACAAGTTAGTCCTAAAGGATCTTTTCAAGACTTGATCTACTTCCATTCACCAAACCTCAGTGAGACTTGATCATATTTTTTATGTTACAGTGACTGGTGACCCCACACAAACCCATCAGCACTTTCCTACCCATATCAGAACTTATGGGAACAGAAGCTGTACAAGGTGGGAGGAATGGATGTGAGAAACCAAAATCAGGTTCCTATAATAAGAGGACACAGAAGTTGCAAGAAAAATGTGTTTGGTGGAGTGGCATTAAAAGATTACCATAAATATCTGAATGTGACAAATAGGAAGTAGAAAAGCTGGTGAATCATAACCATGGAAAAAGCTGCCAAGATGGTATTTGTGATGAGATCTTTCAGAGGCAGAGTACAGAAAGGGAAGATGAGGTGATTGAATACAGCTATTTCTTGAATTTGCAGAAAGCGCTGAAAAAAGAATAAGGATCCCTTAACACCTTGTAAAAAAGATTAAAAATGTGGAAGCAGAAATAGAATCCTGGAAGCCAAATGAAAGAATGGAGACTGACCTGAGCAAATCCATGAAAGTAGGAGACAGATCAGAGGAGGAAGGTAGTATCAGCTAGAAATAAATCAATAGGGGCTTTTGTGCGACCCTCAGCAGACAGCAGGGCTTTCTGGAAGCTCAGTCTAAAATGCAGCATCAATAGAACAGTCTGTTCCTGCTTTGCCCTCATTATAAGGAAGCTGCTGAGAGAGATGCACAATTCCTTCTCCTTCCCCATGAGTTTCTGTCTTTACTATACCTGAGTTTTACATATAACAGTTTAACATGTTTTTAGGGTGACAGTTTAAAATTAGAATGAAAGACTGACCTTGCCTCTAGTTCTGAACTCATAAACATCATGGGCCAAGCACACTGATTCAGTGGAGCACAGGTGGCAGGAGCTGAGTCAGGGAAGAGTTAGGTCAGAAGTGAAGAAGAGAACTCTGAGCAATGATGTGCTGCTCAAGGAGCAGACCCTCAGCAAGGAGGAGAGAGCAGCTGGATGGACAACCAGAGTCAAGGACAGGATTTTTTCAGGTGGGAGAGACTGAAGTATCCTTGGGAAGCATTGCTCCTTGCACCTGCAGATATGCTGTTTCCTCTTTCACCGTGAATGCACTGAGGAGGCAGCAGGAGAACCTTGCTGTTATCAGGGATAATGACTGTAACTCCATGGCACTGACATTATCAGGGGCCACTCCAACAGCATGCACACAAGCTCCAGGCTCTTGTCCTTTGCACACCAGTGAAAACAAGGACATTCAGATCCTAAGTAGGACAGAAAGTTGCTATGGGCTCAGGCATGGCTGCTCCCAGGACACTGCATTGCCTTCCAGCCCATCTGGACTGCAGCAAGGTGTGGAAGAAAATTCTCTGGCATATTTTCATGAGCTAAGTGTAAAGTTATTGTTGTTATGTGATGGCTAGTGATAGAAACTGGAAGAACTCGTCTGGAGACAGCAGAATCTCCTTTCAGCTAGCTCAGTTCAGATAATGCCAAATAGACTGACCCTAGCCAGAGACATCCGACCCCAGAGATAGATTTTAAAATGTGTAAGACATTCAGATTTTGAATTGTAGAAGTTTAAACCCTATATCCACTCTTGGATAACCTTCTGTATTACATATTTAAAAATTAGCTTTCTCTATAACCTCTTGCTTTTTTCCCTTATGCATTTTTTTTCTCATTGGACAGATTTGCCCAGTTTAAGGGGGCACATTTTCAGTTGTTCTGGAACAAGCTGAAGTGCCTGGCAGCTCACTAGGGTCACCAGCATTCCAGTTGTCAGGCAGGAACAAAGAAAGGCTGCAAAATGGCTAATAGGATCTCAAGTTGAACTTTTTGAAGAAGAAAATAAATCAGGGGTTGTAAAACGTTAGGATGTTTTAAACTGATTTAGGAGCTGTAAGGCTATGTAATTTTTAATTCATCTGGGAGGCAATAGTACAAATATAAAAGTTTTGTCTAGACCAACATCAAGTAATTGTTTTCTAATTCTGCATTTTGCAGTGACTCCACCTAAGCCATTTGTCTTGATATTATTTGGCTGGACTGTAGTGGCATGGTATGCAATATCACTTAGTTATCAATTTTAAGGATCAGCTTTCAGCTCAGAAAGATAAGAGAAACTGTCAGGACAGACAGCAAGAATCTGTGATTCACAAGATTGTCACATGCTTCAGTTTCTTGACAGGCATTTCTGAAACGAGAACCACCTGCTCCTGGTAGTAATGCAGCATCTCTTACTGGAAAGGCAAACAGTTATTTCAGTAGAGTCTGGGGGAAAAAAAAGCTACAAGAAAGAAATTCTGCCAGAAGCTTCAGCAGCAGTCCTGTGAGACCAGAAAGGAAGTGCAGCAGATCCTTCAGTCTGAGAGTCCAGCAGAAGGCTGCTGGTTCCAGCAAAATTAAGACAAAGCAGAGCTAGAAATACAACAAAAGATACAGGAAGACAATAAAAGAAATGCAGTGGGGGAAGAAGAGAGTGGGAATAGGAAGAGGCCAAGGTTCTGCAAGCAAAGTATGATCTGGCAGCTGATCTGTTGGGCAAGGGGCCCATGATGGGGCATCCCCTCAGGGTGCTGCTGCTGCTCAACAGGACACTCTGCCATGTGCAGTGCCTCTGCTGGGGATGAAAAGCTGGGACACCTCAGCCCCAGCAGAACCTGGGTTTCATTTGTTGTGGCAAACTCCCTAATAGCTTGAAAGTAATGCTTATACATACATGTAACTCCTCAATTTTTGAAACAGAAAATCTGTGGTTTTGCCCACATCCTGGACTTGTGCTGTGAAAGCCAGCTCAGACATATCTGCAAAGGGCCAACCTGTAACAGCCTTATCTAATGCAGTGCTTTTCTCTTGGATGCCACTGCACTTGGCTGTCCACTCAATTATATGAGCTTCTATGTTCTTCAAGACTGATCTGAAAATATGAAGATATAGAAGAGAAGATGATATCCAGAAAGGAGGAGAGGGGTGGAATCTGGCCTTCGGCAATACCTGATATTTGGGTGGGAGCTGAAAGCATGCAGCTGTTGTTTTTAATTGAATTGCAATAGAATTTTAAAAAATTGTTATTAATACGAGATGAAAGCTTAGATGGAATGGCCTGGCACAAACTGAGCCTGTGGTTAGTTTAAACATCTATCACACTGACCTCTCATAAATCAAGGTCAGGAAACAATGAGGGGGCAGGCAAGTGTTTGTGATGTTGTTTGCTGACTGGATGTTCAAAGGAATGCTGAAAGAATGTGCCAAGAATCTGGCTTTGTCAGGAAAAAAAGTTCTTGAAAAGACTGACAGATCTATAAAGACAAAGAGGAGCAAGCTGGTGCACAGGAGAAACAGACTTAATCCAGAAGCAGGGCTTCTAGAAGTTTCTCCAGGTGTTGCAAACAATTAAAACTAGCAGGAGAGGCCCAGGGCACTGGACTGTGGTCTGGCATCGTGCTGTGCCTGAGTGCAGAACCAGCCCCAAGGGTGGGGGTGAGGTGGGGTCTCAGCAGCCTGTAAAGCTCGTGCAGGTGCCTGCCTGTAGCCATATATTACAAAGGTTCTACTGGCATTACATTGCAAGGGTTCCATATTGCTGGAGTTTTGTACCTCCTTGATGTTTCTTGTAGGCAGCTCCTCTAAGCACTGACTCTTCCTTGTCCTCACAGCAGCCAACTGACTTCAGCTCCCTCAGCCAACCAATCCACTCTTTTATAACACTCTTCTTTTTGGGTACAGGTGTAGCTTGTTAACATCAGGCCTGCTCCTAATGCTTAATAATTGGCTCAGCTGCAACTCTTTAGGGGGTAAGATTACATTCTATACCACCTTCATTTACCCATACTGTATCCCCCTACACCTGCCCAGTGCAGAAAGCAAACCTGGGGTTGCAGAGACAGCTGCTGACTGCAATGCACTGGGAAAAGCAGCTCAGCAATCTCTGGCATTGGCACAGAAATCTGCTGCAGGAACTCAGATGAGGCCCAGCATACGTTCTATCCTATTGTCATGGCCGGAAGGGCTGAAATGATGAAGGATATTCATCTAAAGCCAGCTGTTGTCACTTCAAGGCTGCCTTATTGTCCATAAAATGTCACAGGAGCAAGAAGAAACAATTCTGTAGTTGCTGAGATAATTCAGAACTTAACGTGATCCACTGGAACACAGGCAAGATGTATCAGGAGGAATAAGAGCATTGAGCTGCTGTGGAAAGCACAGGGGAGGGCAACAAGAAAGTTACTTTGGATGAGTAATCTGCACTGCCACCTTTGAAATATACTTGCTGGAAGTATAAAAAGTGAGAATCCTGAATTAAAACCAGACTTGTGAGGAGTCCCCTAACTGGAATTTCTAAGGTCAGTAAAGTAGAGCTAATGAAGCACACTTGATATGCAGTAAGGAAGAAATTGTGACTTAAATTTACTGACCTAAAACATTGAACACAGAGGTTCAGGTAGAATTCTGGAAAATCACTGAGAATATGAGAAATATAAAAATACCTTTTAGCTGAGACTTTATCAAAGCAGGGATAGAAAAAACTGATTTTTCTTTTGAGATGGTTTCCTATGTCCACATTTCTACTAATAACTATTATTATAATACCATTATACATAAATAAGAATTATTTTTGTCTTTCAGAAAGCAATTAATGCAGATAGTGACACCTGAATGTTTAACTGCCTATTTTAAAACTAACATTTAGAGCAAATCTGATATGAATTAATTCAGAAGAGTGATGGCAGTTTCCCAAGAATTTCAACTTAGGTGAACATATAGACAAAATAACAAATGATAAATGTGTTTTTTCCTGGAATTACTAATTAGAAGACTCTTGAAAATAAGCTGGTGAGGGACCTTTGCAAAGTGTGTCAGGGAAGAGGAAAATTTTTTAAAAAGCCGAAATCTCTCCAAACTCTAAATTCTTAAATAATTATTTACAAGTTGGCAGATTTTTATCTGTTTGCTCTCCATTTTTACAATAACTGCATTATTACCTACTAGGACACTGCATTCCCCTATATATCAAAACTCTTTGAAGGAGTGAAGGCAGCAGCTTCTTTCAGCAGCAGCAGAGAACATCAGCCAGGCCTTGGTGTTTCACATATCTTGATACTATAATTTTGATTAAACCTAAACATGGAAATCACCTATTTTCTTGATTTTCAAAATAACTTTTTCCCACTCACCCTATTATTTCAGTTGTAGCCACAGGGATGGAGGGAGTGGTAGGTCAGGAATGGTAATTTTGAGCTGTAAAACACATTTATGAAGCAGTTTTGGGCAACAGCAAGAGCCACTGGAGGGTGAGAAAAACTGGTTCAGGAAAGAAGCTGAACCAGGGTAGCAACAGCAGCCAGGGAGAGCAGCACAAACCCTCAGGAGAAGGCCAGGGATGTTTCTAAAGGTAGCATGATGACATTTTTTATTTAGAGCTTGTTCTTGGTGAAAAGCTAACTCCTACACCTTTACAGTTTTAAATTGTGATCCCATCTGCTCCAACACTGGGAGCTGAGCTTGGAAAATAGCAGGAGATCTCAGCAGGGTGCTGGAGTTGACACTGGGAGCTGCCAGGAGAGGCTCTGGGCCCTGGGGGAGCACTGTGCTTCTGATGAGGTGCTCTGGCTGCTGCATAAACCAAAGACTGTGGTTGTCCTTCTCACCCTGCCAGCCCAGCCCTTCCAAAGCTGCCAGGGTACAATGGCACTATCCCCATCCCAGCTCTACCCAAGCCTGTTACCCCACAGGCTGTGCTGATACCCAGTACTTTGTGGCCACTCCTGCTCTACATAATTGATAATAATTTTACATCATTTAGTGCTTTGGCTGGGAAAGGGTTTCTCTTAGCAAATTAAGGTGTAAGACACAAAGGTTCTGGCTGCTCTGTCAGGATAATGGCTGTGGATGAAACTGTGGCTTTAGGCAGGCCAGGTTGGTCTTGAAGAGCCTCAAGGGAGAAAGCCTTGGAATTCATGGGCAGGTGAACTACAGAGGAGAATAAAGCAGCTGTGCTCTGTGATGATTGTTATGATTCATAAACAAGAGCTTATATTCTACTTTTTGCTTTACTAGAAATGGGCCTTGTAAATTGTTATGAATTTGAAAACTCTGCCTAATAATAGCTGAGAAGAGCTACAATGTGTCTTTGTTTCCCCAGGTACTGAAGATTTACCTCAGCAGCAGAGACTTCAAGAAAACATTGATGGATGAACCTGTGATGATCCTTTCTTCAAACTGCATGGCTGCTTTCCCATCACATTTTGTGATGTATGAAATTTTGTGCCCAAAATTTACATTCTTGTAGTTAACAATAGTACCACCATTCCTAATTTTAGGCTGATGTCATATTAAAGGAGGCAAAAGGACTCAAAAAGAATGTTTGGAATAACATCCATATTGAAAATGACAGTATGTTCATTGTACACCTATACTAACAAAATTCTGTTGGTACAATCTTGCTCAGACTCCATGGGGGCTTAACTTGGGGTGCATTCCTCTGTAGGAACAGGGCTTGTATGTGTGGGGTGAGTGCCCCATTCAAACCCAGAGAACATGCACTCCTTCCTAAGCAGCTTTATATACAGTTTTCACTACCTATTTTGGCTTCACAAAATACTGTTGTCCTTCCGCATAAAATAATTTACATGTCTCAGAGACTGCTGAAGTTGAGACAGTCTAAACACAGTTTAGGGGATGGAAAATAACCATGGTAAATCTGTTCCCAACCAAAGACTTCAGATCTGCCTGGGGCAGTGCCATGATGTCCCTTGATTTCCTTCTTCTCTTCTGCATAGGAAATGTGGTTTTATGTTTGACTCTTTCTCTATAAATAAAGGGGCCATAATCAGGAAAACACTTGCTAGCTTTGGAGTCCAGCTTGTGACTTGTGTGGGGAAAATATTCAAATACTTTGAGGCATATTTTGGCTAGACTGCTGTGAGATATGGCTGAGGCCTGACAGAATCAACAATGTGCCAGACCTGACCAGGATAAACCCCTATTCTGTGTTTGTCTGAGTGCTGGAGGTGGAAAAGCTGGAGCAAAGGAGAATGTTGGTTGTGCTGATTTGTGTTCCAGCTGCTGCCTAAGCTCTGGCAGCAAACAAAACCACACTGGACAGTGGTGGTGGCACAAAATCCCCCTCCATGCCTTGCACACCAGTCGCCTCCTCTCTGACACTTTGGGATACAAAGATTTTTTCCCCCTCCTAAAGTTAAATATTTGCTACTTTTCTTAAAATCTCCCATGAAAGGCCAATGACTGCCACCCCACAGAGTATCTCAGCACTTTGTGGGTTTTGTTTTCTCTTAGGATTGCAAACTCAGCAGTGTCTGTCTGCAGATCATTCTTCACCTCTCTCCCAGCATCTGCTAAGCTTGTAAATTGGTTAATAGGCTAAGAGGAATTGGGATGAATTAAGATGTAAGGAATAGGGGTAAAGCTTGAGATGGAAAGATCTTAAAATCTCAGAAAATAGGACAGAGAGGCAGTGAGGAACAACATTGGAATCTATACAGATGGAGTAACATCAGTGTCTAGTGCTTGATTAAATTTAAAACAGAGAGGTTGAGATTGACTTTACAGGGCTGAGATTGTCTTGTCTACAGCTTAGGCAAAATAGTACTGGAAGCTTCAGCTGGGTGTTTGCAGTTAAAAGCTTGAATACAGTTAATAGCATCATGTTATTATCTGAAATGCTTCTGAAGGAAGATAAACAATTTCAGTTTATTATGGTTTTCTTTCCCATATGGCACAAATGGGCCCAGGACCAAAGTGGCTCTCAGCAGAAAGCTCCCATCTCCACACTCATTCAGCAGGTCATATTTAACCAATTTTGATATCTTGCCTGTACACCCACTGGTGGATCCACTCCAATCAATACTCTATGGCTCAGGGGTTTTTTATGACACTTCATTTTTTATTCCCTTTGACTCTGCTGCCACTGTTGTTGAATATTCCTTTGTAGCTGATCTGTTTTCTGTCTCTCTGTGCTAATGTTTATGCCGAGTTATTATTTCCAAAAGCTAAGTTTTGAGCACTCTCACTGCATTCCAAATTTCCTAAGAAAGAGCAGAAACACTACTACAATAATTCTCATGAAAACCCAAACAAATAAATCAATTAAACACTTGCATGATTCAGAAAGACAAAGAGATATTCATGCCCACGTGAAAGAATGACATGATTGTGCTTGCCTCTTCTTTTTCTTGTGATATCCTCCTGCTTTCATTCCAAGTTATGTTACTGCATATTTCCCCAGTCTATCCAGATTAGGCAAGAAACATATTTTCAAAGGTACATGGTCACTGAAGGATGCAGCTAGGCACCTATCCAAGCAGGTGAAATCCCATGCAATTTTCTTGGATGCATAAGCACCTTTGAAAATCTGCTCTTCAATGTTTCAGAAAAAGGGCTGAAGTTTCCTGGTAAATAACAAGCATTTGTGAATGTCCTTAAAAAACACAGGACTGGAAAGGACTTGCTTAAAAGACATTGTGATATAATAGAGTATAAAGCCAATGTGTAACTGCAGATAAGAAATCTGAAGAAAAGACAGTAATGCTTCTAGAAATTTAGGAAAATGGAAGATTGCTGAGAAAAGGCACTTCAAGATAACTCTGCATTCTGGCATTGCTTCCAAAACATCTTAGCTAAATTCCAATGTTTTTCTATGCAAATTCAATAGCAATGAAGGCATAACATATGTCTTCCAGCAATAGCTGTCCCTTGTGTAACCTCATGACTTAACAGCACTGATAAATGTACAAAGCTCTACTAACAGTAGGGACAATGTATTTTTGAACACATGCAGTAATGAGTTCATTTAATGAAATTTTGTGTCATGGTTAGAAACAACACTTTCTTACTGTTATCAGAGGCCCAATCATGCAGGTTGAAGACAAACTCCTAGAACTACAGTACTAAAGTAATTTCTGTTTCTTTCTGCTATGGAAAAGCAGAGGAAAACTTTCATGCCACTCCTGAAGCAAACTAAAGGTCATCCTCTGAACAGTATCCAAAACTTAGTATTAGACATAAATCGCTGTACTGCAGACTCCAATAGTTTGTCAGTAGCTCATTGCTCCATGCAGCAGCAGAAGGAACAAGGCTTGACAGCAAGTATTTAACTAATTAAATCTAAATTTCTGCATTTGGAAACCCCTTGGTGTTCCAAAACAACTGCTGGCAGCAGTGAAAGGTTCAGCTGCGGATACGCGTGCGTCCATGAGAAGGTACAAAGAAACCAAGCTCTGTTTTATTGACAGAAAGGAAGGCAGGGTCAGCCAGCTCTGCGTAACAGCACAGGCATCCAAACTACAGCTGACAGCCTTCAAAGGCCTCACAGAGCCTCACCCACAACTAATTTCTCCTTTTTTCCCTTCTAAAATATTTTGTGTGTTTTCTGCAAAGTAAGGGACAACCTTTCCTCAGTCTGTTTGTATTGCCTTCCTTATTTGGGGTGTCTTTCCCTTCTAATTATTTATAAGTGCTGTTTCTTCATAAATAATTGTCCTTTTAACACTACAAAATAATGCCACAGTATAGTTTATGNAGAGCTGACTTTTGGAAGACTGAGGTAACACACATCTACATTAATTTATGTGTCCACATTTCTCCCTCCAATTTAAGGAGAAGAATTTAGGATACTTTTCCCAGTACACGGAGATACTTCATTCATGTCAGATCTTTATATTTAGATTATGAGAGGTTTTGGAAAACATTTAAAAGGTAAAAGAAGGAAAAAGAAAAATGCTTTTTGGTTTTACAAAAGGGCAAGGAATCCTTCTGTCTCTTGCTATACAACCCTGTAAAGTTTTTCTTTTGAGAATCTGATTTTTAACTGAAACTGAAAATTAAAGTTTTCAAGGTACAATTACAATCAATCACATCAATCAATTACAGTTTGCATGTACAACAAGTTTGATTACAACAGAGGTTTTCACTGCTCTGTTATCTGAGCAAATCAAAATGCAAGATATGCAAAGAAGCAGATTCAGCCTTCTTCAGTATAAAGAAATATTAAAATTTAGAATTGCAAATATTTATATTTAAGTAAATATTTTTCTCACAGATTCTTATAGATATAAGAATCATAGATAGATCATCAATATATATATATATATCCATTTACAAAGATCATCAATAGTGATGATTCATCACCTAAGTGCACCTCAAAGTTAAGCATTTCAATTTATAAAACTGTGCATAAACACAGTGTATAAATTGTGATGATTTCACGTTTTCACAGATCAGAAACTGTTCTGCAGCTCAATATCACATACAGTTAGTATTCTATTTGGGGGGGAAATGTTGGAATTTTACATTATACAAACCTATTAATAACACTTCAAGGATTAACATAACATGGTCAAGAAATATAACACTAATAGCAATCAATCAATCAATCAAACAGACACTGTTTCCTATTTTGTCCAGCTCTAACTAGAAGAGTACAGCAGCTGATTCAATTGAAAAAACATCTTAATTACAGACCTTTTAGACTATTTAAATTCTACTTTTTAGGCAGAAATTACTAGATATTCAGACTATATCTATGGTTTGCAACATGAAATCCTTATTTATCTTCAGTTAACCAAGGTGCAGGAATTATTCTTCCTAGTTTGACCTTCTCTCCAGAAAATCACTTATGGATATTTTGGAATCAGACATAAATGAATAAAGTTTAAAACCTGATGGCTGATAAGTATTTTTGTCACTTTAAACAAAATTACTGTCCATGCTAATTTGTATTCAACAGGTGGGGAAAAGATGCTGATGTTAAGTACACAAGAAGAAAAATTGAGATAAAAATGGAAGCCTGCCCATAAACACAATGTCCAAGGAAAATAATGGATTTTAGAGAACATCTTCTCCTCTTATGTAACAAATGTTGCTGAACTGAACCCAAACATAGCTTTGTGGGTCATAGCATGCAACCACAACTGAAAAAATACTTAGTGGCCTTTTAGTTAAAGGAGTGGAATCAACAACATTACAAAAACACAAGACAATAAATTCTCTGAGCACACCAAAGAGTACCCAGTAAGCCCAATATTAATCAGTCATACATGCATGATTACCTGTTCCCTTAGTTACACTAATGATTTTCAGAG
>WBNQ01070548.1:5252-19984 GCA_013401375.1 Spizella passerina | reverse complement strand
GGCAGGCAGATACCTGTCAATCCCTACACATCCAGCATAGAGCCAGAGCACTCAGCCTCTGTGCTGCAGCTCTTTCTCTGTTCATAAAGGGGTCTGAGGTACTTGCTTTTGAGCCCTGCAAATAAGATTCCACTCACCAGAAAGTAAGATGCAAGGATAATTACTATCTACTTTTTGCTTAAAATACCATCTCCGATCTTGTCCTTTGTCTTCTCCCTCTGCAGGCACAGAAATAGAAACACTTTTCTTATTTAAGCCTTCATGTTCTGTGCTTTAGAGACAGTGCAGCTGTTGGGCCTGGTGGGATGTCTGCCCTGCTGAATGTAGCTGATGGGCTGTGTGTTGGAGTGTGGAGCAGAAAATGAAAGAAGTAGGGGAAATTGATGTGGGAACTCATAGTGGGGAACAAACAGCCATAAAAGTCTTTGATTTTTTTGAGGAAAACTTTCCTTTTTTACTTCCAAGCCTTCATCTTCCCTTGTTGCTTGTGCACAGCTTGTTGTGATGTGAGCCCTCTCTGGCTGGTGATCCAGGATATTGTGTTTCACCTCCTCCTGCAGAGATTCTTTTGGGGGCCCAGGTGTATAATGTGCTTCACTTTGAAAGCTTGCCATTTACAAAAGGACTAAATCTGATGTATCTCTCTGGTCTCCAAATGTGGGAGGAAGTCTCTGCAACAATTCAGAGGATTCTTCTGAGCATTTTTTTTCTTGCACTGAAATGCAAGCAGAAGTCCCCTTAGTTTTTTTTCTATTGGCATGGCATGTGATGCTTTGACCAAGGTTGTGTGCCAGCCTTAAAGCTTAAGAAAGAATACAAGCTATTGATGTTTTTACCATTTTTTGTCTTAGCACAGATAGTAACAAGCTTTACCCTCATTAGGAGGAAAGGACATATGCTTGTAATAAAGAAATAGATCTACTTGCTGCTTTCTGTAAAATGTTTTTATTCTTACTTTATATGCCATTATGGGAAATAGTTGTTGCACTTCAAATTCACCCTTTGTCTTCATCTGGAATAACTTTCAAATGCCCATGATAGGGTTTGTTTGTGACATGGATAGAAGTGAAGGTTCTGTCTTTTTTCTGTATGTTTTTCTTAAATGCACTGTGATATAAAATCCCTTGTCTTTGAAAAGCAAATTTTATTCCATGATTCATCTTCTTCTTCCCCAGAAATAAGTACCTAATGCCTCTCTTTGAGTAGATTTCAGTATTAGAAAGTTTGGCCTTAGAATACAGTTGTTCAGTCACACTGTTTGAAAAAGTGTACAGGGATTAAAGAAAGTTCTTTCTGTCGTGTGTGTGTGTGTGTTTGTAGTATTTGAGTTCTGGGATATTATATGGTCTGATTACAGTGATAGATCATAACAGGTAATTTATTGTCTAAATGAGTCAGAAGGAATTTGCCTGGGTCTAATTTTTGTTATCTTACTGTGACTGATGAGGACATGATAATCTTTGCATCCCAAATTTTCTTTCCCAATGGAAAGGACTTGATGTTTCCTTAGATAAATAAAACCCAGGCAATTAATCAATGGAAAAGGTTTAAAAACTGGCTGTGGAAGTGTGTACCATGTATGCAACATCTGCAGCTCTTCTGCAAGGTGTGTCTTGTGCTTTGAGAACTGAACTCAGTGGAGTAGCCATTGACAAGGACTAGTGGCTTTAAAACATTTCAAAAAAAGTTGGACTCAGTAAGAAGATTTTACCTAGTCATTGTCTGGCTTGCTGGCTAGACTAGCAACTAGCATGATTTTTAGAGGGTTGAGAGAGGAAAGATATGTAATACAATTGTTAGCAGTAGTCCCATTTGTTCTTTTCTGTACTTCCTATTCTGTTTTATTTTGGTATGAGTAAATAATTTCAGGTTTTGAGCATCTGAGTATTTTATGGGTAGAAAAATACTCACCCTATTCCTTTCTTTTTAACCACCTGGTAGGTGAATTCAGACATCCTTGTGTAACAATATTTTATTTGTAGGACAGGGAAAGTGAGACTGACATGAACCATGTTGCTAGTAAGTTAGTAAGTTTTCTTTTTCACTGCATTCTAGATAGTGTAATTTTCATTCATAATTGGATCTGCTTTCAATTATAGGTCTTTTCTCTTATCATTTGATTTCAGGCTTCTTGTTTTTATTTTTTTCCCTATTTCTCTTCTTGTCAATGGATAATTGCACACATAAACAATTTGAAGTACATGGTAGTCTGTCTTTACTAGATAAGAGTGCTTGAGTTCACACATGCTTTGTAGTCTTCACTGCCTTAGAAGTAGGAATAAAAAGCCATAGTTCCCATCATTATTTTTTGTATCTGTATACAGCAACAGGCAAGCTGAATTTAAATATTTAAATGCCTAAATTGCTCTCCCTTCAGGCAGGTAATCTCCAGACACATTTACGTCGACATTCTGGTGAGAAGCCATACATTTGTGAAATCTGTGGCAAAAGGTGAGTAGAATTGTTCACTTAGTAAAGTTAACATGAAAGAATTTGTTCATGTTTTCTGCTGGTCTTCATGATAAACTACATGCCAAGAGCTAAGGTAGCATGCTGCTCAGTTCTGTTTAGAAGATGCTGGTTTAAACATGTGCTGGTGGGATTAAAAATACATAAATGTTTGCAATTGACTTGTTGTAAGAGAATCAGTGTCACCAGAACTTGTGGTCTAAATTTTTTGTGCATTGGTATGTAGATAAGAATAGCATGGAGTGTATTTTGTTGTGTTATATGTATTGTGTTGTGTATTTTTTTGTGTATTTTGCATGGTGTGAGTCACAATAAATCATGTGGGTTTGTACCTTTCCCTCACATTTTTGTCATTATTTGGTGATAGTTTCTTTTTTTACATTTTATGGAATTCTGAAGTGCGGGAAATTTGACAAATTTAGGCAAAGGATTAAATGATTCTGCTAGCTGACAGGTGACAAAAAATATACTAATGCAGGAACAGCATAAAATGGAAAATGAATTAGTAACATTTATGGTAAAAATATTTTTGGAGGTTTTTTTCCCAGCATAAATTTAATTGGGCACTGTCAGTTTAAAAATGTTTTCTTAATTGCATCCATGTATCTGTGTTTTAGGTCTTAGTCTTTGTTGAGAACATCAGGCATTCATTCAAGCCAATTTCCATATAATAGTTTTGAGAAGTAAGGGCTTTATAAAGACACTGATTGGGTTTCTGTGTTGTGTTTCAGATTTGCTGCTTCTGGTGATGTTCAGCGTCATATAATTATTCATTCTGGAGAAAAACCTCACCTGTGTGATATCTGTGGCAGAGGTGTGTAAGAACCAAAGCTTCTGTCTCAGGCTTTTTGACTGAAAAGTGAGGAATCATTTTAATCTCAGAGCCTGTCATATTTTTCTAGGTTTCAGTAACTTCAGTAATTTAAAGGAGCACAAAAAGACCCATACAGCAGATAAAGTATTCACCTGTGATGAATGTGGGAAGTCATTTAATATGCAACGAAAATTGGTCAAGCACAGGATAAGGCACACTGGAGAGAGACCATACAGCTGTTCAGCTTGTGGTAAGGTTCACTGTGCATTGCTTGGTGCTGTCTTTGCTTTCCAAATGATGATTAAAAGTTCCTTTGTCAGCAGAGTAACAATTAATCAAAACTGTTTTAAATTGAAGTAGCATTTTGTGAAAGTCAGTCACAAAATTTTCTCTTGCATGTTTCACAGTCTTTCATTTGGTGTAATAAACTCCTTTATTGTAAGTTTAAAAGAGAATTTCAGTTGAAAATTAGAGAAAGGAAGTAAGAGGAATCAACATTGTATGTGTTTGCTACAGAGCTGCTCAGAGTAGCTGCTTCAAAAATAGATTTCTTTTCAGAATAGTCCTTTTGATGGGAAGTTAGGTTTGACATCATTTGGCTATTGATGGGGTCTTTTATTTTTCCAGTTGCATACCATTTGATTTTAACTCCATTCACCCACAGAGTTTGATAATAACAACCTTTTGCTACTTTGCTTCAGCCTCTGGAATAAAATCAAAACATGATCAATATTTCAGAACACTCATTTTCAAAATCTGTTAGATAGGCCATACTGCCAGGAGGTCTGAAAATGGCTTTTGATCAGGTATATCTTGATCTCATAGGTTACTTAGCATTCTGCACAGTTTGTTTTGGTTTTTTTATCATTAAGTGTTATTTTGACAGAATTTCATTCATGTTCTGAGGAATCAGCTTCACAGGAGGGTAGCTTCCTATGTTCAGATCCATCTGCAGTATGTTTTATTTGCTCTGTCTTAAGGCACAAGAAAAAGCCAGCACTGTCAGGAGGCCTTGCATCAGAATGAGGAAATAGATACACAGGATACAAAAATAAAAACAGTTGCGTTGCTGCCATTAAACAGGCTTGTTTTCATTTTGTCTTGTAGTGGTTTCTGAATATTTTTGATTTGCACAAAGAGGATCTGGTGAAGCATTAAGAAATCATTCACACTATGCAAAACATCCAGATGTATTACTCCAGTAATTTTTAATCTTATCATAACTGTTTAATGGCTGTTCTGAAGAGAAATCTGTGCAGCAAAATAAAAAGTATGCTGCTGGAAATTGAGACTGCAGTTGTATTGGGCAGTCATTTAAAATTATTTATTTTAGATGGTCCTTGCAAAATAAATGAGATAAAAATCACAAGCTTACTTTTACTATTTTAAAGAATGTGAGGTGTCTCAATCTTGTGGCAATTCTGGAAATTAATTCTCTCTTTTTCTGCTTTTTCTCCTACGCTTTGCCTTGGTCCAGCCTCAGACTCTTTCTTAGCAATATGGTGATTGAGCTTATTTGAGTCTTTAGCTTTGAAGATAGACCAACAGTTGAATATTTTTCTGTGTTCTATTATTTAGAGCAACAAAAAATTATAGTTCTCACACATTCTCTGGCCAGAATGTAAAAAAGGACTGCTGCATTATGTTAGCCTAAAGTAAACAAAAAGGCTAACTTTGTCAGCAGTTTGAGAGTAGTTCCTTGGTAATGAACAAACCATTTCTTTCTATGATGCAGCTCTCACTGGAAGAATATATTTAGAAGCTTATCAGCATACTGTTTTCCCAGACAGACAAATTAAATTGATAATTTAATTTTTTTTTCTCTGTTAAGATTGAGACAAACTGAGAGCACTCACAGTTTTCAAGTACTAATGGATACTCCTGTCTCTGGAGACAAAAACTAAACCCATCCATTGGGAAACACAAGTTAGAAAATCAGATCAAGAAGAGGAAACAAGTTAGTGGAATTGTAAAAATATATGAAACTTGTTTGAACCTGTTCTAGATAAATGATGGGACATACGATACCTTATTGCTTGATAGTTTTTGTAATTAAAATGTCAGAACCCAGGAAATTCCTCTGACTGCCCTGGGGGACTTGAGGGCTTGCCAGGGGGCTTGGAGACCCTGGCACAGAGCCCGAGACACCTGTGCCGTTGATTTTGACCTATGGAAAAAATTACCAACCTTATATGAGGATCTGCAAGCCACGAAAGTTGAAGTAGAATGATAGTGAATTTATCACATGGTGAAAATGGAGAATTTTGGGGGTTTTAAAATGGGAGTTCAGGAGGCAAGATGGAGGAATCTGGGCATGTCCAGCCTTTCCCCTTCTTCTTCTTGGCCTCCATCTTCTGCTGTGATGGTGGCACTTACAGATTGGTTTAGGGTAGAGACAAACTGTCTAACATAGGTGATAGGTACATGTAATTTTTAGTATAAAAGACAACACCGCCTCTGAGGTGGTCAGTGTGCCTCTGTCTGACCTGCTGAACAGATCTTGGCAGGCCAGAGAAAGAATGTTATAGATAAGAAATAATAAACAGCCTTGAGAACCAGAACAGAAGAATCCTGACTCCTTCTTCGACTGCCGGGCTGGGAGTAGAGACTTGTATGTATCTTGGGGTCACTCTGAGCAGCAGAGACCCCGAGATTAAGACATGTGTACTCACTTGTGTGGAGAGCAGTGTGTGACCCTGTCCCTGGTCCCTTGCAGGGAAGTGTTTTGCAGGCTCTGGTGACCTGCGGCGCCACGTGCGGACGCACACGGGGGAGAAGCCCTACACGTGTGAGACGTGCAACAAGTGCTTCACGCGCTCGGCCGTGCTGCGGCGGCACAGCAAGATGCACTGCAGGGCCTCCGAGGAGAGCCACAGCGCCCTGGAGGAGCTCACCCCAGGGATTGAAACGCCCGACCTGGACAAGTCCCAGAGCTCTGACTCCTTTGGCCCGGAGATGTCTGTTACGCTGTTACCGGTGTCTGTTAAATTTCCCATTCATCCCGCGGGAAGCTCCCCTGAATTCGACAGCTCTGCAGATTCTTACTGTAAGCTGCGATCCATGATCCAGCACCACGACTCGGCAAACCCAGAGAAACTCGGGGTGGATTCTGCCAAGGTGCTGAAAGGCCAGGCCCAGCAGGCCCCAGCAGCACCCCCAGCGTATGCTTACCCAGAGGTGGATGTGTGTGCAGCAGAGGAGCCCCTGCAGGCCGAGGGCATTGCCCTGATCCGCCCCTCCGTGCCCGGCCTGGACACCGAGCCCCTGGGCAGCCGCGCCTCCTCTGCCGCCTACAAGAGCAACGAGGGCCCCTTCTTCTCCAGCATGACCCTCTGGGGCTTGGCCATGAAAACCCTGCAAAATGAAAGTGAACTGGAGCAATGAGGGCTCAGCTGACTCTACCAAAACTTCTCAGAGGTGTTTCATGCTAACATGGTTGCAATTGCACCGCAGCACAAAGAGATCACAGAGGGTTTTTAGGCCAGGTGGCTTGGACACTGACAGGAATCAGAGTGCTCATTCCCAGAACCACATGTAGGCTGCCTTTATTTACACTACTTCTCAGCAAAGTTTAAATGCACTGTTGGGGACCTTTGTTGTTCTGTGACTGCACTGTGTAGCCATAATTTACTAAAATTTGCCACCAACTAAATTTACCACTTAACTTGAAACTTTTTTACCTAATAATTGAGGAAAGGATGGCCAGTGTCTAAGTTCATGATATGGGTACAGCTCCAAGCATAGGTCATCAGAGCTGTGTAATGGTGTAGATACGACAGGAGGAAAATGCTTAACCAATCCCTAGTGAACCTCAGTTTCAGTAGTGGCTTTCTTACCAGTAGGGTCATTGGGTTATAGGACCTGAGTATTGTGACATTGAATTTAAATGTTAAATACTGGGCAATATTTGTGATAGTGCAAAGTAACTGTATATCTAGAAACTTTATTTTTTTACAATAAAAGCTTTTTTTAGTATTTTATAAACTATTTTGCACAGCAGATTATTTGTAAAATGAAGGCGAAGATCAAGTTGTGAATAAAGAGAAATTGTTTTATACTGCTTGATGTATTTTGTCTTTCTAAGGATTTTCAGTAGTTCCATCTATTCCAGGTATCTTTGCAATGCTAAAGGGGGTGCCATCACAAGAAGAACTGCACTATAAAATAAATGCAATCAATACACCAGTAAGTTGTCTTGCACTTGAATGAGTATGACATGGGCTGATTAATGGAATACATAGACTGTCACAGGATAGAAACATCGCTTAGAAATGCCTTTTTCTGCTTTGATGCTTTGAATAGTTGCTGCGTTTCAAACTGCTTGCTACAGATACATGACATTCTGTGGAAATTTAAAGTTTGGAAAATACAGTATTTTTCTGTCTTTTTAAGGTGTTTTTCCCTCCAAGAATTTAAAACTAGTTGCCACATCTCTTGTTGTGTTAACCACCATACACTACAGTTTGGGGCTTCACTTCCTGAATTCCTTTACTTGGTCCCTGCACCTTCCTGAACTGCTTTCAACCTGAGTTCAAATGAGTGAATGTTTCTGGCCAGAGTGCAGCACCCCTTCAAACAAAAGGGGCAGCCCATTGCAGTGTCTGTGTGAGTCTCAAAAGATGCACATTTCTCTCAATAGCCATTTAATGTTGAAAAAAACTTTTTTACTACCTTAACAGACCAGCTTAAAAAAATTAGCTGCACTGGAGAGCAAGTTGGGATTTTTTTTCACCTTTCTTTTCTTGTAGTGCACATATACTAGAAAACTTAAAACCACTATTTTTCCAGCCAGTGAAGTCAAAACAACAAAGTTTTTGCAGGGTGTGTGCATTAAAAATAGCACCTAGTCTGGCTGAGCACAGTCCCACGCAGATTAAGCAGGGAACACTTTCTACGGGTGAACCCTGAGCTCTCCCCTCATTCTTTGCCTTTTTTATTGTTTGCTTTGGAACACTGCAGATCCCTGGGAATTGCCCATGTGCTATTCTACAGTCCAGGTATTACATTTGTGACCACATGTGCTCATGCTCTCTCTCACTCTGCTTTCCTTGCACTGCTGCCTGAGGCAAAATGTGGGTATGTGCCAGTCACCAGCTCTGTAGGTTTCCTCTTGTCAGAAACTATTTTTAAATTTACTTATCCCAAGAGAAAATAGAAATTTGACTCTGTTCCCACAAGGATTTTGTAGCTTGGAAAGGATAAATCTGCAATTTAAACCTCCTAACTTTTCGCTGTCTGATTCCACAGTGATTTTGCTTTCTCCGTTGCATTTTTGAGGAGTCACTGTAGGGTAAGTTTAAATCAAACCGTGTTGCAACATTTGTGCTCTTCTAACAGTGTGTTGGAGGTCTGGAGGAATGTGTAAGTCTGTCATAAAGGGGAACTGGCAGCTTGATATACTCTAAACACATAGATTAGATCAGATCAAGGATTAACACCAGGTGCTTTGTGCCATGAGGACAGCTCTGTTGCATTAAGGATTATTCCCCTTGCTTGGCAGTATTTCTGTGAGAGTTGTTTCACACCAGAAACATGACAGGTCTCAAAGCTGCCACCAGACTGGGGTGCTGTCTGCAGTTTGGAGGGTTTGTTAAAACACCACCTTGCAATGTGGCATCTTTGAGAAGGAAGTGGAGCAAACACTGGTAGGGGGAAACTCTTCCATCTGAGTTTGTGCAGCTGGAACCAGAAAAAAGGGGGAGTTACAGCACTGGGAAAGAGCACTAAGAGCTGTTGTTTCTAGCTGGCTTGAAGGAAAAGCTGAGCAAGAGAGAAAATTCAAAAGATTAGTAGGTGGATAGATTCAGATGGAAGAGAATGAATTTTTATGTAAGTAGTAAAAATTTTGGATTAAGAAACCCCATCCCTGCAGCCACTCTGCAGTGAGAATATCACTGCCTGACTGCAAGAAAATGTATTTTGCTGTTGTGTTTCCAAAATCAAATACAGTCTGTCATGTCAATTTAGTATTGCCTGAGCTTTTGCCAGGGAAACATCAGCAGAAAATGACCTTGAAAGAGGATCTTAGCTGTATCCTAATAATTACCTATGCCAACCTCTAATGAAGAGGATGTTTGAGTGGGAACAGCAAATGAGCTTTGGCAGTCCTAATGCTGCCCTAAACCTGGCAGAGCTGGAGAGGAGCAGGGACCCCTGTGGCTTTGAGGAGCAGGTGGAAACCGTGACACCAGTGCTGAGCCAAGGATGTTCTCCAAGCAGCAGACACCCGTGCATGGCTATTGCTCACAAATCCCCACAGCCTGGGTGCTGAGGGCATGGGTAGCATTGGTCCTTTGGCCAGTAGCAGACAGTGCCCTGGTGCCATTCTAGTTGATCTAAATGCTATGCTATTAAAATTTTTTTTTTTTTTTTTTTTGGGAAGAGGATGTTAACCAACCTGGCCTAGTAAAATTGGAAGACTACTAATTGTTATTTCTTGCAATAATTATCCTGCACCTCAGAGCCACTCTTGGTCTTGCAAACCAAACTCATTTTTTTTACAGAAGGTGCAGGCGACCACTTAGGGCTTTGTTTGGATTTGTTCAGGGCAGACATATCTGTCATTTGACTCCTGAGCAATATTAAAAAAATCAAATTAGTGTTTTGACTTTGGAAGGCATTACTGTGGTTATTTTGATTTATTTTGATTAGCTTTTTTATTTATTTTGATTAAATCTGTACAAAACATAACCTGCCATTTTTATGTGAGGGTGTTTACTGTGTATACATAGGAAAAGAAGATATCATATAATGACATCTAAGTTCAAATAACTCCCCTTCCAAAAAAAATCCTCTGCTTGAGACTTATTTTCTAGTTTAGTTAGAACTGAAAAGGTTGCATAAGGAAGAAGAAATTTACTAGGCAGGACTTACTGCTTGTTTATTACCTGCTGCCATTGAGCACAGAATGTTTTTGTGGTCTAACACTTCATCTGCATTCCCTCACTCTTTTAAACCTGGCCTATTGGATGTTTCTCAAATTCAGAGGTCAGGCTTTAAAACAGAGCACTTGTGCTTTGTTTCCATGGCTTCTTCAGCAAATTCAAATACACTTAAACTCCTGGTGATAATTTTACAGGGAAGTAATTGCTACACATGAAGTATTCCCAAAACATCTAAGTGGCATATACAAGAGCAAGCCAAATTTAAGACTAAATCAGTGTGAAGCAAGTGGAACTGGCCCCATAGGCCATTTGCTTCTGGAGTCCACTTTTTTCTTTCCTTGCATTGTTGCCCCACTGTGGGTAGCTCCATTCATACGTGGACAGCTGCATTCAAGTCTTGCTGCTCACTTCATGCCCCTTGCCCACCCCTCATAATCCAGCCCAGAGGTTAACGTATGCAAGCTCAGGAAGGAAAAGTGTTGAGGCATATAGGTGAACAGAGCTGTAAAACTTTATAAATTCTCCAGGCTCCATGTTTTGGAATGGGTGCTGGGATATTTTTGGATATTTAGCTTTCTTCAGCTAAAGGGCTTGTTTGAGGAGTAGTATGTTAGATAAACATGGCTAGACATGTAGATGGTCCTGCTCGAGAAGAAGATTTAATAAAAAGCAAATAAACATGAGCTTTATAGACATATTCAAAGAGGAAAATGTGATAGCTTGGGAAATGTGTTCTAAGGACAACTGAAGTGCCTCAGATGCAGCTATTTGGTAATTCAGTATGCTAATGACTTCAAAGTGACCTGTGCTCCACGGTGCTGCAAATAGATTTCTTTGTATTGGTACACACAGACTTGTGCTTTCTGCTCCATAGCCTTATTCATTAATCCTTACTGACATCTATTATTGAATTTGCCTTCTCTAAATTGTTGTTTTCCACCTCTGCTATTAAATCTCCATCCTAGAAAATAGATAAAAACTACCTTTAAAACACAGCCTAGTGAAGACACAAGCTAGTGACTTAGACATCCTTTTCTTTTTCTGAAGACAGTACCCCTACTGTTTAAATATAATTTTTTCTTCTTTTTTGTAGTTGATATTCACATGTGTGTTCAGATCTGACAACAGTTTTGTTCACTTGGTGAGGGAATTTTTCCTGGAAGGTTACAAAAGCCCATTAACAGCAGCACACAATGCAGTGCTGAGGAGCGTGCATGCATGAACTACAAGTCTGCCAGCTTTTTGTGAAGCTCTGCATGGGGCAGTATACTGAAATAAAGCCTTTCAGACCCTTTTAATGTAGTTCTGACCTTCCACTCTATATTAAACAGATGACTGGAACCAGAAAGATAGGTCATTGTGATTGCAGTTAATATTTGTAAGGACCAAAGCAGCTCTCAGCCTTTGAGGTAGAAGGGAATCATCTTAAGTGTGAAAATGTATCATCACAAGAATGGAGAGGATCAAAGGAAGGCCAGCTGGTGCTCGGACATCTTTTCATAACCTTTATTACAATGCTAGAATACACTAACCTCAATGGGAAGTCCATTCAGTTCATGTATTTCAAATAGATAATCTGTATTCTGGTGAAACAAAGAACGTGAAAAAAAGCCCTTTCTAAAAGGGAGGTGGTCAGCACAAATTGCCTATGATTTAATCATTTTGGTTTTCTAAAATCAGCTTAGCTTTTTCAATGCAAATATATGAATGTTTAACATGCTAATTTTAGAAGTGATTGAAAATTTGTAAAATTTAGGTGCAGAGAGTTCTAGCTGATTTTACTGTCGTTTACTTCCACTTCAGAATAAATGCCCTCCACATATTCACTTGCCATGTACAAAAATTAACACATTGTATTTCATGGAAAAAGAAAAGCCAACAGAACAATCATAAACATTAAATCATCCAGGAGATATACATATGTGGAGTTGTGAAAAGGCCAAGATTAAGGCTGACTAGTTTTGACAAATACCCAAAATTTAAATTTGGGCCTTCCCTGTAAACATATATCACATATATCACAATAAACATATATGAAATTAGCAATATCAAAGCAGAAAATCAATGAAGATTGCTCTTTGTTGGTCTGCTGCCACAGTGAAGTCCTGTGCCCAAGGGCTGAGGGCTGTGCTGCCAGATCCATGTTAAATGGAAAGGGAAAAGCAGTGGGACTGCAGGTACAGACCAGGGCTGGGAACTGCTGCCAGGATATTTTTTAGATGAGGAATGCTCTATATCACTAGAATATCAAAGTATATCACTATAGTTTACACAAAGTGTATCACGAGAATATCAAAGTTCAAACTCCATTGTTAAATTATTTAGTCATTGCTTTTGGATTTGGATTTCAATCAATCACTTTCTGGATTTGTTCTGTGGATGCAGATAGTGGAAAGTATCCCTTCTACTTGTTGAGCAGGGACTTGCTTCCTGCCAATTCTAATCAATTTTTTGACTAAAGATGGACACCAGTGTCCGAATTGCATTATTTATCAAGTTAGGACTTGCCAGGATATGCAGCAGTCAGTCTCTTAATATTGCAAAATGCCAAATGGACAAAAGGATATTACCTTTTCCTGCCCAGAAAGTGATGACAGGCAGTCATAGCATCAGCTGGATAACGACTGTGGCCTGTGGGGCAGATCTGAGGGGCACTGAAATTCCAACAGCTCCAGGAAATGCAACTTCATTTCAATTCAAAAGTCATTAAAATAATTCCTAATTTCTAAAGCTCAGAAGAAATGGTATTTAATTTCTTTTTCTCCAAGTAATTTGCATGTCAAATCTCTCTCCCTCTCTCACATGCTCTCCCCCTCTCTCCTGTCAGTGATGTCTCTCTCAGCAGCTGTCTAGTCATGAATCACTCCCATCATCTGAAGCATATTTTTAACACTTCTGGACGTGCTCTAAAAGCAAATGCTGCTAAGCAAACAATTTGCGCTGTTTTTCCATACACTTCTTTCACTTGCCCAAACCTTTCATAATCATGGCTTTAAAAGCTGGGTCACAGGGGAATCAGGTACTGGAAAATACAACCTTTTGTACTTGTGAGAGTATCATAATGTTACATCAAGTTCTCATGTAATGCAGATACTCTCTGACTTGCAGAGGACTTGAAGTTTCCTGAAGCTTGAGAATTCAACTTCATTAAGATTCATATAAATGTTGCCTTTGGTTTCACCCATTGTATTCTGCACCCTCTCAAGCTCAAACTTCACTTTGAGTTTAGGAATTGAGCAGACAAAAAGGAAATCACTGTCAAAGCTTAGTTCAGCTGCTGTTTCAGTAAAGTAGATTAGATTATGCCATGTTTGCTTCAGAGCAGCTACTTTACAGCCTGAAATGAAGAACATAATCACGGAGCTGATAAATTATGTTCCTTGTAATCATGAGTTTCAGAGCTACCAGAAAAATAACATTGACCAAAAAGGTTTAGATCTTAAAAGCTCCTCTGTTTTTCTCATCTCAGAAGGATGCCCACTGGGGCCTTAGGGCAACAAGGATATTTGCTAAGTGTCTGGAAGGCCTTTGGAACCACCCAGTAATAAGTCAAAGACGAAAAACATCTTGTTCTTCTGCCACTGGCTAGTAAGTGACTCTTCTGGTAACTTTAATATTTGTCAGGAGTACAAGTTTTTGAGCTCCAGCTCCAGCTCCAAATTATCACATTGGCACATGGGCAAAACAGGAATCCTGACTATGCCCAGCTGGAAAGGACTTCATTTTTTCAAATAAAATGTGGTTTTTAAATACCCAGGACCAAGTTATGTTTACTTTTGCAAAGACTAGAAGCAGTAACCCTAAAGGATGCTTTTGTCTGAAGTCCTAATGAAAGTGTTGTACAAACTATGAGCCACGTACTTCCACTTATGTTTGCATTTGGAACTTTCTTGGTGCTTTGATGTCACATCCCTTTGTATTTTTAAGTGCTTAGAAGAACCCTTCTGTGACAAAACACTAAATAATACTTGAAGTCTGGAAACTATCTAAGTACTTCTGATAAGGAGTGCTGTCATATGTGGTCTGTGATATGGATGAGCACTGAGCACTCTGACTGTCCTGGGTATATCATTTCATCTTTCTGACAAGCCTGGCTGTAGTGGAATCATCAAAGCTTTATCACTGGAAAGCTTTTGTTTTAAACAAGGAAACTTTGTCAGCCACCAGTAATCATATCACCACTATTCAGAAGCTTAATTATATGATTTGTGCTACTTGTTCTCAAAAACCCTCCCCTTTGAAAAGAGGATTAAATAAAACCACCTTTAAAGGGGGTAGCCCTTGTCACTGCAAGAAAAGCCTTTTAAGCGCCCAGAAATCAGAAGACAAAAAGCATTTCAAAGCATCTCCATGAGCGTTGCTGGGCTGATTTTATCCCGCGAATTCCCAGATCCCGCGCACCTGATGCACCGCTCCGGCCGGCGGCTGCAGAGCCTCTGCCCGCCGGGGGGCAGTGAAAGCCCGAGAGATAAACGGGCTGGGCTGGGCTAAACTGAACTGAACTGAACGGGGCTGGGCTGGGCTGAGCTGGGCTGAGCTGAACTGGGCTGGGCTGGGCTGGGCTG
>WBNQ01070529.1:0-12048 GCA_013401375.1 Spizella passerina | reverse complement strand
TGGAAGAATCTCATCCCTAAAACATCACCAGAGTATCTCAACACTCAAAAAGCCTAACTTCCAATCATTATATGCTGTCTCTTTAAAAAATTCTTGAAATGACATTTCATTATCACTTTTCTTGCTTTCATTATAGTATGCTTACCTTCCTTAAGCAATTAATGATGACTTTATCATTATGGGTTTAATTTAACACAAATTCATGAGTAAATTATATATGTGCATGGCTAGCACAAGTACATAATTAAAAAATTTCATGCACAATGTCATTCTATTTACAATAAAAGACAGTAAAAGGTTATTGGTTTGTGTTTTATTCACTTTTTTTTCACTTTATTCACTTTTTATTTATTCACTTTTTTCTCTGGCAGTATCTTTTCTGATGATTTAAAACCACTAGGTTTAATAGAAATTTAAAAAAATTAATTTAGTACATAATTTTTCAAGCAATTCAGATTATAAAAATATTTAGGAAATCATTTAACACATTTGTTTATTTAGCAAGCTGATTATACATGATGAACTCCTAATTCTGTGGAAAACCTTCTGCACTGTTTCTGAAATGCAAAATAGGTTGAAATTAACATTGAACTCAAAGCTGTACCCATTCCATATTCTTGTGTTACAAATCACATCACAAATTTACCCTAACACCAAAATGCTTTCATTGAAGTGCTTGTCAATTCCGATGCTGTGTTGCTATATTTAGGATACAACTGCAATATCTGAAAACACTTTGGTTCTAATAGGAATTCTGAATGCTGGAATGCACACTGCTGTGTCACCTTAAGCTCACTCCCCACCACACCCTGCTCCCCACTGGGATGGGGAGGAGGATCACAAAAAGGTAAAACATATAGGTTGAGATAAGAACAGTTTAATAATTGCGATTAAGTTATGATTATCAATAATTATAACATAGTCTTTAAAAGAAAAGAGAGAGTATAACAAAACCCAGGAGAAAGAAGTTCAGAAATACAACTTCTGGATGTCTCCAGCAACCAAGCTCAGATACTCCAACTGCCCAGTTTCTGGCACCTGGATATAGCACAGTCAAAGGCCACTCTGCTTGCTGGCACAGCCCCCTCATTCTTTATCTCACACCACAAAGAACCTTGATTTTGTTCACCAATTCAAAGTGTTTTAATGTAAGACACATTAAAAAGTTATGGAAAAAATATGTCAACAGCAATTCGTGGAAAAACAACCAGAAGAGTGCTTCTCCCTCAGGTAAAAATGCAGCAATCGTCAGGCTAAGGAAGATTTTCTCACATGAGCATCATATAAGACTCTTCAAGCAGTAGAGGACAAGAAATACAAGTATAGCATTAAAACTTTTCTTATAGTCCTTCAGTAGTAACCTGAGACACAGAAATTGGAGGGTACATTTCCTTAAAAGAAAAGTAAAACCTAGCCTTTTACCTTTCATTTTCCACACTCCAGAAAAACTATTGAATAGAGAGAGGGAACAGACCATTCAGGCATCTGATGTGCCAGAAAATTTTCTCTTCAGGGTTTTCCTTTGACTTTAACCTATTAGATATTTCTATATTTATATATTTTTGTGCACAATACATTTTATATGTGGGAGTTTTCATATATATGTGCATGTATGTGTATACACACAGACACATATTCACTCATTAAGAGCTTTGGCATATCACATTTAGCTTTAGTTTAACACAAAAAATATTCAGTGCAATTAAAAAGAATGAGTGAAAGCAAAATTGTATCAAGCACTGTTGGCAGTATTACCAAGCTACACATGCAGGAGGAATTCAATAAGGTCAGGAATCATCTGTGAAGTTTCAAGTGGTTCACTGTGAAGTTCATCTATTTCACATGCATTTTGCACAATAATTATGACCGTAGCTGTCAGATCAGAGCATGGCTTTTTGACCCCCTCCAGTCTGGATAGCTGTAATTAGTTATTCTTAACAATGCTTTGAAAGGAAAAAAAAAACCAAACTTCCAAGGATGCATAGTGACCTGACTGCATTGTAAGCTGCATCATCTGCCTATTAAATTTCAGGTACAGTTCAAGATGGTATTATGGGTCTCAAGGATTGTATGGTTAAGATATTAGTTCTCAGAAGATATCAGTAATACACTGTACATCAGTTCAGCCAAGTTCAGTTAATGAACTCATGGTAGCATTATCTTGATTGGATTTTATGTCAAACTATTCTCAATCAAAGAATTTAGCTCACCTAATTTTTAAAAATGAAAAAATTAATTTCTCACAATGCCTTTTCATATGTGAGACATTTAGCAAAGGCATAAATATGCAAGCAACTGACTGCTTTAGAGTTCTTACATTCAAAATGAAAGCAGATTAAAAGATTAACACTAATGTAGCACATTATGACTTTATATGACCCTTCATACTAATTTACTCTTCCCAACCTAATATTTCTATTAAACTCAAGTATTATCTAGATAAAGTATGCACATTCAACATCATTGTTCTTAAAAAATGCTATCACTACTAATTGCATTTTAGTATTGGAGAAGCTGTGTCATCAACACATGAATTATTTGAAAAAAATCCTGGCCAATAAAAAATGATGCAATAAATTCCAGAATTAACCAGATCATGTTTGTAGCTTCGCAAAATGCTGTATTTTTTCTGTAAATGCTGCATATTTTCTGTAAATATCATAATGTAGGCAACTAAACAAAAGAATTTCAATAGCTTCATAAATATTAGTAAACAAAACATACCAGAAACTATGCCTTGCAATAGTTAAAACATAGAGTCCTAAAATTAATTAGGTTGGAAAAGACCCTTAGGATCATTCAGTAGATTTCTTCTTTGTGTTCCATCATGGCTTGAGGTGAGAAGTGACAGGGTTTAGTATTTTGACAGTGGGATGGATCATATTTTGAAAGTTCTTGGAGGATTTTTTACAGAAAGAAAAAGGATTTGTCTCAATTGTCATGTTGTGTATTCTTGAAAGCCTGTGTGTTCAAACATACCAGCAGATTATTCTGGGCTACAGACAAACTAGCTTCAAAGCTCACAAGAAACTAGCTTAAGTACATTAAACCAAGGAGCCAATTTAAAGAACAATAATATAAATGATGTATGGAAAATAACATTTAAAAATGAAAGCATTCAAATAATATTAAAAAGCTTAATGCATTTAAGTAAAAATAGCCATACACTTGAATGTTCACACATCTTTACAAGCAGTCTGTCATTCTTCACTCAGAGAGCCTATCCAAGAAAGAAAGGGGAAAAGAGAATGGAATGGTAGTTATTAGCAAAGGGAAAGGAAGGACTCCTAACTTCTCAGAGTTTGTAACACTAATCTTCCTAGTAAGGTTTTCCTTTACAGTCCAATATGCACTTCTCACTGTCACTGCTTACTCAATGGCATATGTGTACTTTATATCTAGATTTGTGGAATAATTTAAAATAGGGTGACTAATAATAGATTTCGCATAACTATAGTATCAACACACAAGAAAAATTGCTTATGTGTCAGAGCTGCAAATCTAGCAGGACAGATTCGCAACTTCTGGGATACATAAAGTTTTATACTATAATTAATTAAATTTTACTTTTAAAATTAATTTACTTTGTATCCATGGAAAAATATTTTACTTGATTTTTAAAGGATGATACAGTTAATCTATTTAAATTGGAGGGTACATAAAGGTTTTGGCATGAAAAAACAATTATACACCAAACATTTCTACTCTCAGATGAAATAGATATGCATTTAAATGCTGGTAGCTCTTATAATAAAAATTTAATTGGAAATACAAGCTACTCTTGCTAAAGTAGAAAAAGGTAATTAAAAAACTCAACTGAAATCTCATTCTTATCCTTCCCAATTTAAAATAAACCCCAAAACTGCCTAGCATTAAAGGGCTCTTATTGTCCTAACCATGTTTTGATAACATACACATATTAATCATCGTATGGTACTTATCCTTACATACTTAACCATCAACTGTTTTACTCTGGGAACCAAATGAAACAGAAGAGCAAATTTATATAATGTTTTAAAATGACCTTCACACCTGTCGTGGTTTGACCGGAAACGGGACATCTGGGATATGTTGTTTCTGTTGTGGTCACCAATGGGTGGTCGGATTTTAAGATGAGCACCTGGTTTGACCAGTGGGGGATTAGATCCGCCTCTTGAGACCACAAAACCCAAGGAGTTAAAAAGGGGCGCTTTTCCTTCAGAGGCCCTTCGGATTTCCGGCGTGAAGGAGTTTGGGTCTCCCTCCCCCGGCCCAGTTGCTGGTTGGGCTGGGGGAGGGGAGAGCCACGTGGTCCAACTACGGTAGGCCGGACTCGGTGGAAGGGTGGAGGGAGCATCGAGCGACCTGTTTATTCCCCCCCCGCCTTTTTTGGAGACGGAGAGAATGCAGCCTGTGCTTGAACTGTCACCTTGAAATTTGATATCATGGGCCGGGCACCACGGCTGGGAAGAGAAGGGGGGGCAGCGAGCAGCCCGGCCGCCTGGGAGAGCTTTTTAACCCTTGTGGATAATGAGAACTTCTCGGAACATTACCTTTCCTAGGAAAGGGATGAGAGTGAAAGATGAAGGAAGAAATAGGCCAGTAAGGGGGTCTAGCAAAGAGAAAGAGAGAAGTTGAAGGAATGGAGGAAGATGGAGTAGCAATTTTGCTGGACTCTTTTGTTGTATATTCATGGACTGTTTCCTGGTGATACAGAGGCTGCATTGCAGGGGGAAGCGGAGGCTCGGAGTCAAGAGAGTTTGGTTTTGAGACCCCTCGGCCCCAGGGGGTATAGAAGAAATGGGGGGGACAAAGGTCCCAGAGATGAGACTGTGCTCTGCTTGGAACGAGACGAGGCATCCTTAAAAGGTCCACCCTGAAAGCAGGCCTCTGCCCCATCCCATGCCTGGTGGTGAGAGCACCTTGGCATGGAAAGGAGATGTCACAATATAGCAGGACTCCGGGCGGTGCTAATTGTGGCAAGAAGTCTGTGGTACAAGGAAGGACTCCGTCTACTTCTTCATGAGCTGAAGATTTGATTTTTCTTTGAAGGGTGGTGCCAGACCGAGTGTGGATAATATTGGGAAATGTAAATGTATTGTGGATCTGGTAGGAGGAGGAGGGGGAGTGGTTCTGTGTAGTTTTCATTGTCCTTGTTTTTTGTTCTTTTTCCTTTTCTTCTGTAGGTTAGTTAATAAAGTTTTCTTTTTCCCTTAAGTAGGAGCCTGCTTTGCTTATTTCCGGGTACCATCTCACAGCAGACACTAGGGAAAGTGTATTTTCATGGGGGCACTGGCTTTGTGCCAGGCCTAAACCTTGACAACACCTTAATTCCATTCCAGCTCTCATTGATAAATTACTGACGCCAAATTATTTTACTGTAGAATTTTAAACCCTTTAAACCTTAGACACAAAAACAGAGCCAATATAGCCTTCCCATCAAGCTCTATTGTGCTGCCTAAAAGGATACTAATTCGCAGCTGAAACATGTTATATGAAATGACCTCTAATGAACTTAACAGCTGTTTGTTGCCAAGTCCTGTCAATGGCTGAAACAAACACAAGTTTACCCCTTCTCTTTACTTCTGGAAATACCATCTCAGCAGTGACCCACCTCTTATATAAATTTTGCAAATGTGTGCAACTGAAGGGCTGCCCTGACCTGTAAAACCAGAGATCTAGCAGATTTTAAGAACCAACAGAGCAGATACTGTAACCTTGCATCAGTTCATCCTTGATTGACCAAAGAGGGCTAAGCTGGTAATAAAATAATGCCAGGTAAAATCTGCTGCAGGATGAACAAAATCCAAAGGATTTAGGCCTAAATTATAGTTCATTACACTCATAGACGTAATAAGATGTTGTCTTCTCATTGCAAAAGCTCCCATACCTTCTCAGTGATGTCTCATGGGCATCTCCTCACTGCACAACTCTCTCCTCACCCAGCCAACCCACTCTTTTGTAGCACTCGTCTTCTTATTGGACACAGTTGTGGGCTGTTAAGGGCAGGCCTGTTCCTAATCTTTGGTGATTAGTGCAGCTGCAACTCCTCAGGGGTGAGACCACCTTCTGCACTATTCTCTTACATTCTATCCCTCCACAATGAGATGCTAACAGTATGCTTATTACTTCCAGAAATGAAACTAATAAGTGCACCTATAGGTAGAGTTGTAGAAGACAGAAACACTTGTTTGTTTCATAAGAAGTTCAGATAATCAGAGGTTGGAGCACCTAATTGAGCCAGGAATACCAGGAAAAGAAACAAGATTGAATTTCCTTATCCTGCAGGATTGGAAAAGAGAGTCATAGAGCATAAAAGAGACTCCCTCATGACTTCAACTAGTATAAATACAAAACAGAGATGAAGAGACGCACTTATTAATCATAGAATCACTTAGGCTGGAAAAGACCTTGAACATTATTCAGTCCACCTGTTAAGAGTAACAGTCTGTAATGGCTCAGGGTAAGAGGAATCTCCTCAGACAGTAGGAGGTAAGGGTCTTACACCCAGAACTGTGGGTTTTGTGTCTGCCAGCCCAGGAAAGCTTCTTGTTCATGTGATTAGACACTATTCTGTACTGGAAGCCCCTCTTGACAACACAGACCACTGAGACATTGATTATGTTACATCATGCAACTGAAACCATGAGCCATGCTTGAGCCATGTTATTTATGGCTCTAGAGAAGATCATGTAGAAGGAATTCAATTTAGGAATTTGATATGTTCTTAAGCTCGAAATACAGTATTATTCATAAGTGGTATTACATCTCTCTGAACAAAAATGAGACAGCATCTCTTCTTCTGTGGAATGATATTATACTGCTGTGCATTCATAGTTCTCCCACATGATACATGGACAAAAAGCCAAAAGCCTGTTTCAGTGCACTTCATACTACTTTTGCTCACTATGTTTCCAAACCAGAGTCACTTGAAATACAGTCATCACAAATTCTGCTTCTTAAACATGAAATTGTTACTACACCACATTTTCACAACTCTGCCTACTGAATTAATCTTGAGATTTTAATGTATACAATGCCAAGTTAACTGTTGGCTGAGGAAAAAAAAAATTACAATAACATGTCATCTTGTGATGCTTCATTTCAAGACCAAGGACCACAAACAGTGTGCTTTCCCCAGCCTCCCCACACTACTTTTAAGCTTTGTAGAAATAATGACTTCGCCATCAATTGACNTAATAAGTGCACCTATAGGTAGAGTTGTAGAAGACAGAAACACTTGTTTGTTTCATAAGAAGTTCAGATAATCAGAGGTTGGAGCACCTAATTGAGCCAGGAATACCAGGAAAAGAAACAAGATTGAATTTCCTTATCCTGCAGGATTGGAAAAGAGAGTCATAGAGCATAAAAGAGACTCCCTCATGACGTCAACTAGTATAAATACAAAACAGAGATGAAGAGACGCACTTATTAATCATAGAATCACTTAGGCTGGAAAAGACCTTGAACATTATTCAGTCCACCTGTTAAGAGTAACAGTCTGTAATGGCTCAGGGTAAGAGGAATCTCCTCAGACAGTAGGAGGTAAGGGTCTTACACCCAGAACTGTGGGTTTTGTGTCTGCCAGCCCAGGAAAGCTTCTTGTTCATGTGATTAGACACTATTCTGTACTGGAAGCCCCTCTTGACAACACAGACCACTGAGACATTGATTATGTTACATCATGCAACTGAAACCATGAGCCATGCTTGAGCCATGTTATTTATGGCTCTAGAGAAGATCATGTAGAAGGAATTCAATTTAGGAATTTGATATGTTCTTAAGCTCGAAATACAGTATTATTCATAAGTGGTATTACATCTCTCTGAACAAAAATGAGACAGCATCTCTTCTTCTGTGGAATGATATTATACTGCTGTGCATTCATAGTTCTCCCACATGATACATGGACAAAAAGCCAAAAGCCTGTTTCAGTGCACTTCATACTACTTTTGCTCACTATGTTTCCAAACCAGAGTCACTTGAAATACAGTCATCACAAATTCTGCTTCTTAAACATGAAATTGTTACTACACCACATTTTCACAACTCTGCCTACTGAATTAATCTTGAGATTTTAATGTATACAATGCCAAGTTAACTGTTGGCTGAGGAAAAAAAAAATTACAATAACATGTCATCTTGTGATGCTTCATTTCAAGACCAAGGACCACAAACAGTGTGCTTTCCCCAGCCTCCCCACACTACTTTTAAGCTTTGTAGAAATAATGACTTCGCCATCAATTGACTGAATTATTCTTCCCAAGCTTTTAATGTGTTTTTAAAAGATTTTTCCTTACCACATTCATTTTATATATATTCATAAGATATATATTCTAAAGGATTCAAACTGGCATTCATAATTAATCTCTGAAAGCTATTTAAGCTCTTCTGCACCATCTTGTCAATAGCAAACACATCTTTGACAGAAACAATTAATCCAACTCCTTTACAAATGTTGGAAAGACACAATTATTGTTTAATATACTACACATATTTAAATATACTTTAATCCTTCTAATCATAATCACTTTTTTTCCAATTATTTTTCTTCAAAGCTATCTGCCCTTCCGTAGATATGTCTTTAAAATTCACTTTCAGCTCAACTGAATCCCTTCACTCTTTTTCCCTTTCTTTTAAACCACTTCACATTACCTGCTTACTTATTAGAATTAACCATTTAAAAACCTTAAGATTCCTTGGCAGAATGCAACTAATTGAAAGTTCTGTTTTAATAAATAAGTGGATACTCTAAACAGACAATTATGCTTTGGCATAAATGTTGAATGGCACTGCTTAAAATAACTGGATCTCCTCTCTTCATGATCTTTACACGTCTGATTTTATGCCTTTCTAAAGCACTCTTACTCAGATCAAAAAACACTGCTCTTTGGAGAAAGTGAGGTTTGAGCAGTGCTCCCTATTGATTGAAATGTGTCTTCTTAGATTAAAAATCAGTTTTGTAAACCACAACCATGACCAAAAATAGCTCTATTTTTTTTTTAAGAAAATCCTTTAACAAAAGAAATAAAAATTTAGATGATGAACAGGAGTTATAAATAGTCTACACTTGCAAGCATTGACCTTATTCTAAGTACATTATTTTATTCCTCAAGAATCTGCCCCATTGCCAATATCCTTCCAGCATCTTTTGGTGGATCTGTTATTGCTCTCTCTGGTTTCTCCAGTATGAGTAAAGAAGTAGTTTATGTGTCAGAAAATCCTTTTTTTCTTTCTTTCTTTTGTTTAGAGCAAATATTAATTAGACAATTGCATGTCAATGTACAGCACTTAAAAATTATGTATCCTTCAGTTATATTGAACTACAAACTTCATTTTCACTTTTACCACTTTTATTCTGTCATATTTGAATATTTTAGTTTGCTGATTTGTTTTTATGTTGGAAAGAATAATGAAAAGAATATATGCTGAAAAGAATAATAAAAGAAACAAATATTTGAAAGATTACTAATTGTAACCTAAACATAACTTTATGGTGAGAAGACACCTTTGGCTGCACAATTAATATCCTCAGTGTTAAGTCTTTTATCAGAATAATTAACATTTTCACTGGTAGTCCATACAAATCACAATGCTACCATTTCCATTCACCCCTAGAAATGTCNCAAATAAAAAAAGAAATTTCAATGAGTTTAATATCGCGTGTTATTAGAATAATACTACCCTTCAAGCCTAATATAAAGAAAAATGAGGATATCTTTATATCTTATTATATCTTTATGTTGTATCATATATTTTATATAATTTTATACATATGTTTATATCTTATTACATCTTTATATCATATCTTCATGTGGAAGCTTTGCGATTAAGTGACTTGTCTGCAAAATTACATTGAAGGCTTAAAGTAAAGCCAAAATCTAAACTTAAACCTCCTGTACATCAATATGTTTCAACAACAGAATCATCCTTTCTTTTCATTTAAATCTTGTATTTTACAAAGTTAATGATAACCAAGTAAGAACAAAAAAGCCTAGCTAAATGTTTTTCTAGAATCACTGAAGTAAAATTCTTCACAGCTTGACACCCATGCTTTTCATTAGAAAAATGGTCTCTCAGTTAAGGTATAATGAGAATCAGAGATAAGTATAATTTATATTCTATTTTTTCTTCTGTCCCTTTCTACATTCCATTGTTTCTCTGGAGACCAAGTAGAACTGGATAATATTAATAAACCTCAGAGGCCATACTTGTACCAGTCAATGTAGTTATGTTATTTAAGGGAGTCTACATAAGAAATTCCTCGCTTCCTCTAAAAAAGACTGTAGCTCAACAGTGACAACGCAAAAATGGAGCAGGGAAAAAAAAAAAAAAAAGAATGTGCTCTCTTCACACTTAATAGAATTTATTTGACTGGAGATACTATTTCCTTATAATATACATGGAATTCATTGGCATCCCAAACACAAACCAAAACAACTGAAATGTTNCACCTTTGGCTGCACAATTAATATCCTCAGTGTTAAGTCTTTTATCAGAATAATTAACATTTTCACTGGTAGTCCATACAAATCACAATGCTACCATTTCCATTCACCCCTAGAAATGTCCCAGGCCAGGTTGAATGGGGCTCTGAGCAACCCAGAAGGTGGACGGTGCTCCTGCTTATGGCAGAGGGGTTGGAACCAAAGGATCCTTAAGGTCCCTTCTATCCCAAATCATTCCATGATTCTGTGATCCTACGATCCTATAGATTCAGGTTCTTCCTGTGTTTAAAACAGGTTTTACCAGATCAGCTGTAGAAGAAACAAGAATACCTAAATGTGTCTACACAGCAGCATTCATAGCTGTATCCTAAGAAAATCCTCTGATATGAAAAGAACAATCTATCAGACAGATTTCTTCTAATTCTTAAACAACTATTCTTTTACAGTAACATCTTGCCTCTCTTATTTTTAATTTTTAGGTTATAGGCAAGCTTACCAAAGTGTAAAGAGTTTAAAAAGCTGTAGAATTATATATTTTGCAATANCTCTCAGTTAAGGTATAATGAGAATCAGAGATAAGTATAATTTATATTCTATTTTTTCTTCTGTCCCTTTCTACATTCCATTGTTTCTCTGGAGACCAAGTAGAACTGGATAATATTAATAAACCTCAGAGGCCATACTTGTTCCAGTCAATGTAGTTATGTTATTTAAGGGAGTCTACATAAGAAATTCCTCGCTTCCTCTAAAAAAGACTGTAGCTCAACAGTGACAACACAAAAATGGAGCAGGGAAAAAAAAAAAAAAAGAATGTGCTCTCTTCACACTTAATAGAATTTATTTGACGAGATACTATTTCCTTATAATATACATGGAATTCATTGGCATCCCAAACACAAACCAAAACAACTGAAATGTTGCCACAATATGCAAAGAAAATAATAAATGGAAAAAACCCACTATTATTTCCAAATATATATTAATCCACAGCTTCTTTATTTATTGTGAACATTTTTCAGGAGTTTCCAAGATGACTGAGACCAGCCTCCTTGATTATGTCTCCTTGAATGCTTTCTAGAGTCCAAACTGTTACTGATGTCCCTGGAAGAAACATTTTACTAAGTCAAAGGTACAGTAAGCTGTCATTAAATGCATATTTACCAACATGCTTGAGAGCAATAGACAGCAAGAGCCCCAGCATACAGGGAGATGAATGCAGTCATACACATGGGAACACATTGCAATATGCAGAAGGGAATGATGCAGCAGTTTAGTACTGAATTCCCCACAGCCATCTGGAAAAACACATGAGAACTCAATTGAGTTGAGTAGAAACACGCACATGCTTCACGTGAGTAATATTCCTACATATTTTGCTTGCTCAGAAAGGATTCAGGATTTACAAGACAACTCAAATACCAGTTCTGAAATCCAGAAAGTCAGAAATCACATGGTGATGTTTTTGCTTTACAAAGACTAGGGTACACAAGAAATTATCAAATTCTTGGTAAATCTTCTCTTCCAGCCAAGAAAATATTACCCAGCTTATTAATTTTTGCTAATACATAATGATCTGATGATTTTTCCTTTTTTTCTCTAAAGTTTTTTGCTTTGTTTTGTT
>WBNQ01070514.1:0-17709 GCA_013401375.1 Spizella passerina | reverse complement strand
TCTCCATTGTCAAGAAAATAACAGGTTTGAACAAAATTAATCCTGGCCCGATGGCAAAGGATAGCAAAATTTAAAATAAAAGATGTTTAAAAAATTAAAATAAAAGATAGATCAGACCAGTTTGTCTGATATCTGTCCCAGTCAAACTAGTGCAAATATTGATTCCAGAGTCCTACTCCACTGTGGCTGCAAGTTACATGTTGCAAAGATTAACAGCTGCTGAAGACACATTTCTCAAAACCTGAGTGGCAGGAAGGATTTACCTGCAACAGGGGCATTCCTGGGGAGTTCCCTGAGGGTTCAGGGGGTGTGATATACACAGTGGTGAGGGGACAAACACAAACCCACATATCCAGAATGGATGAGGAGAGAGTAAAGGTACAGCACTGAGCCCAGGCTGTGGAACTCCTTTGTCATGGTCCTTAGGAAGGTAAGGAGACTCATTTCTTAAGGCTGCTCTGGGAAGGTGAATTTGCCAAGCATAGCTCCTGATAGTAAGCAATCAAACACCACTTCACCACACTGTTGTAACATTCTTCTCAGTTTTCTCAGGCTCTTTGGAAGTGTGTGCACCCTCACATTGTCATCAAACACAGCCACATTTTCTGCCCTGTCAAATTGTCCCTTCATGGTGATGATGCTGATCACATTAAGCTCAGAATCTGGATTCAAGGATTCAAATCCAATGGAATTGGCTGAATATTGATGGGAGAGAGAACTGGGCTCTCTAATTGTACACCAGGGAATTGCCTGGAGATTTGATCTGAGTTCATTACCGTATGGAAAAGATTTTTCCAATAAAAACAGATGCCATGCAAACTGTATGTGGCTGACAATAACCACTTTAGCTCAAGTCCCTTCTGCACTCCATAGCTCTCCTCTAACAGTCTTTTTAGAAAAGACATTTTAGTCTTTTAGGACAGACTAATGAGCAATGACACAGCTGCTCTGGGCTCAGAATTTGAAGATGAAGCTTCTTAATCAAAACTACAGAAGTTCAAAGATCCATTACCTTAATTCAATAATTTCCCTACTGTTCAAAGCCAGAACAGACACCTTGTGTGACTCACATCACCCCCAGTGCTAATGCTCCTTTTTTAGCATTGCCTTCGTGATGAGTGAAGTTTGCAAATTAGACAAACCTGGAAAAGAAATCTCCTGAAACAAAGCTACTGTCTCTTCCTGTGAATCCTGTCAGAATAAACTCATAGAACTATTGAACTAATCCAAATCCAGCCAAGAAAACAAACAGGATGAGAGTCCCAAACTCCAGAGAGGCACTTGGCCAAGTCAAACTTCAGCGCAGCACAGACCCAGACAGTAACAGGCAAGAAGTGTCAGAAGCAAATAGAACCAAATCTTCCAGCCTGACCTCTTTTTGCCCCCTGGGGAAATGTGGATTTCAGACAACACTTTGAGTCCTCTTATTTCCAGTTCTTCACCCAATTCCCACTGATTTGTACAAGTTCCTTGTGGGTGCAGATTCACCCCCTGTCATGGGACCAGCAGGGCTCACAGAGGCCAGGAAGAAAAACGTATTCCAGCAGGCCAGAAACAGACCCCACCACCATACAGAGACAGCTGAGGTACCAAAGGCTGCCCAGGTTTCTTTTGTCTATCTTGAATCACCAACTTATCAGCAACTGAAGAATTACCAGGGGAGGAAGATAAGAAGAGTGAGAGATAACAAAGATCCATCTTTCACCTCTGAGCATCACTGCCACAGGCACATCACACTGTGACTGTCTCACCACCCTCTCAGGGAAGAATTTCTTCCTAATTAACATCACTCATTATAGTTTACAGCTTATTTACAAATTCTGACATCACAGTAGTAACGATTTCACCTGAGCTGAAAGTTCAGGTCAGAGCCTGCACTCTCCTGCATATGGATTAATCAATAGAGATTAACTGAGAAAAGTACCACAAATTCAATTTTATGGTGCTGATGCTACACACCTCTGCCTTTCTTCAAGCATGCTTTTTATTCTGCACTCTTTGTAAGCTATGTCTACTTTAATTAGATCAGACAGATAAATCCTGGTAAAAACAAAACACTTTTGTCATTTAAAGACACTTTCAAACCAGACATTAATTTATAAAGATCAGACAAGTCTAACAAGACAAGTTTCATGTTTCACAGAGCTTCATACAGTATTTGACTCTGACAATGTCAGCTATATCCACTGGAGTTCAAAGGTCAAATATGTAAATCATGGCTAAGTATAATAATTTCTTGCTTTGCTTGCAGCTGGCATGTGGCAAATAGATGTTGAAATGCAGCTGCTTAAATCCTCCATCATCCATTTAGGTTTTAACCCAGCAGTAAATGACTAAAAGGTATGTTTGCAGAGGTGTGTGCCAAACTGTACCCCAGGGATTCCCACTCGACTCAAAGTACTAAAAGACTCTGAACTTCTTGGACATGTAAAGAATACAACATACAGATGTTGCTTTATAAGGAAAATGCATTACAAATGACTCACAGATTAAGCTGAAATGATAATAAAATGCTGGGTTTGACTCGAAACATAAGGCTAGAAAATTAAATTTAAGTTTTGCCTCTTTAATTAGCATGAAGGATCAGGTATCCTGCAGCCTCCAGTTTCTGAACACTTTATAAAGCATCACCCAAGAGCAACAAGCACTGTAGGTAAAATTTACCAGTGTTAGCAATGGCCAAATCTCCACTGACACTGGAAGGGGAAAGCTGCTGGTTTGGATTTTCTTTAGAAATCCCTGCTCACAGAGGCTGAATGCCAAGAAGACACAGAACAAACTCCAGAGCCACAACCCAACATTTACTGATCTTCCTGCTTTGGGTGGCATTCCCTGCACAGCATGGAGAGCACAGATGGAACTATAATGTGTCTCTAAAGAGACTGGTACCAGTGGCAGCTTCTGGACGTTACACAGCCTTTTTCAACTGAGAAATTGCCTTATTTTTTTTAATCCAAGGACACAGAGTGTTGACAGATAGATTAAAATTATCTAATCTGCTCTCTTCCCCCATTTAAGTTGTTTGAGTGCATGCACAGGACCATGTCCAGGCAAAGGTTTTCCAAACCTTCTAATTAATATATAAGAACAGACAGTGGCTGCAGGCTGAGCAACACAGATTTTGCCTGACCTGAGAGGAACTCTGGAATAAAAAGGATTCTCGATGTCATAGGAAAGTGAGAACTTCAAAACATGATCCAAGGATGGTTCCCTGCTTTAAGTGTGGTCTTCTTGACATCATTGTCAAGGGGTTTTTATCACCAAAGCCATTGGACACTGAATTTTCATACATTTTTTTAAAAGGCTCAGGGCATTTCATGCAGACATGGTGTTATTCAGAATCTCTCCTCTGCCAAACCTCTTTGGCACATGCAAATAGGAAATTACTGGAGGGACTGAATACAGCTCCCAACTCCTGCTGCCCTCTCCTCAACACCTGGAGAGAAGGACAGCAACCTCTCTAAGCCCCACACAGAGGTCAGCCTAAAATAGTCACATATAAGGACAGGTAAAATCACAGAATCATCAAAGATGGAAAATACTTTTAAGATCACTGAGTCCAGTGTTAATCCAGCACTGCCAAGCCTACCACTAAACCATGTCCCCAAGTGCCACATCTGCAAATCTTTTAAACACCTCCAGGAATGGTGATTTCAGGTCCCCAAGCAGCCTCTGCCAATCCTTGACCACTTTTGGGGTGAAGAAATTTTTCCTACTGCCCAATCTAAATGTCCTGTGTTACAACTTGAGGTGGTTTCTCTTGTCCTATTCTTTGTAACTTGGGAAAACAGACCCACCCCCACGTGGCTACAGCTTTCCTTCAGGGGATTGTAGAGTGAGGAGGTTTCCCCTGAGCCTTCTTTTCTCCAGGCTGAGCCCCCCCAGCTCTCTCAGCTGCTCCTCACAGGACTTGTGCTCCAGACCCTTCCCCAGCTCTGCTGTCCTTCCTGTTCCAACCCCTCCATGTCCTTCTTGTAGTGAGTGGCCCAAAACTGAGCCCAGGATGTGAGGTGCAGCCTCAGCAGTGCCCAGCACAGGGGACAGTCACTGCCCTTTTCTCAGCACAGGGGACAATCCCTGCCCCTGCTGGCCACACTGCTGCTGACACAGGCCAGGCTCCATCGGCCTTTTTGGCCACCTGGGCACCCCTGGCTCATGTTCAGCCACTGTTGGTCAGCAGCCCCAGGCAGTGAAGAGATCCAGACTGAGCTTTTCACTGACAGGGATGAGAAAACTCTGTCCTGTGACATCTTCAAAAATGCCTTGTCTCCTTAATTCCTTAAACATCTGATCATCTTTCGAGGCAGATAAATGTTTGAACAGATTTTGACTGGTCTTTTCACCTCACTGTAGCACCTCCAGCTTTAAAACTTCATTCCAAACCCACGTTTTTCCTTCTTCTCTCAGGTCTGGGGCAGAGCAGCACATTCCATGCAAGGTCCCTTTTTCCTTTTACTACAAAGTGCTGGTCCACTTCCATTGCAGGGTGCCAAAACAGATGGTGCACACCTTGCTTCTCAGCATCACAGTGACACTTACTGCAGTCCATACAAAATACCTCTCCTGGATGCATTTCTCCAAACAAAGCAAGTGAAATTATACTGCTTACTTTCCATTTTTTTCTCATGGCAAAGAATAGGTTAGCAGGTTTTTTTGCAAGACAGAATGTTTTATGTAATTAATAATAATGGAGAGTCTCAGAGGAGAAAATTTTTAGTAGCACCAGTCATGAAATGACAACTGCACCAGGAAAGGGCAGTTCCCTGCTCCTGAAAGGAAAAAAAAAATCTTTTCCATTTCCCCAGCAGCAGAATAACATCTTTTGAACAATGAGGCCCTGTTCATAACCAAATTCTTTTGTAGGCAGACATTGTGTCTAGACAGCCTCAGAAAAACTGCCTCACTCAATATCCCAGGGCTGGGTTCATTACATGTGCTGAAGTGTTTACCTGAATGCTCAGGTACAGATCACAAATTATGCAGCAGACATTTATTCAGGTTTTTTTCTGGAGCTGGTGGGTGTCATTGTAAAACAGGCAGGAAGCAAACTGGGATCACCCATTCCCTCTGGAGCTGATATCCATAAAAGCTTTCTGGAGGTCACACAGACAATGTGCACACAATAGTGGATGATGTGAATGGGATCCATTTACTGCAGGAAGAGGAAATGAGTCCATGTCACCCCTGTTAGTACTGACCACTTTCCCACATAGACACAGCAGATTTGTCCAATCTCCTCACAGATCTTTATTTTGCTTTTGGTGACAGCAACAGGGCTTCCATCATTGACTCTGGCAGGAAGAGAATTAAGTCCTGCAGTTTACAGAAGAGCTGTACTTAATCTGTCTCACCCTGTTTCTGTACTTGGAAGAGGCAAGATCTCCATCATCCATGCTCATATTAGTGCAGTCATGGTAAAAATAATGACAATAATCTTTAAAAAGACCCCAGACCTTAGCCTTGGATAGAAAACATCTGATTTATCTTTGAGATTTAAACAAAATCCCCTTCTGCAGAGGGACAAACTCTATCCCAGACTAACACAAACCTTTTTTCTGCATATCCTCCCCTCCAAGCATCTGATTCTTTGGGAAGTGAAGAACTCAGGGAAGTGTGAGGTGGGATGGAAAACCTAAGGACTGGGGATCCAGTGGAGAGTGAGTGAGGGTTCCCCCCACAGCCCTCTCCCCTCAGGAAAGGGAGAAATCATATAGGGAGCAGGGATATCCTCCCTGCATTGCTCACACTCCCACCCCAGTGGCACAGGGATGCCAGAAACCTTCTCCTCCTCCTCCTCCTCTCACCTCCTCAGTCCTCATTTTGAGGGCAAAGGGGCTGCAGCCCCAGCTCTGCAGAGAGACACTTCCAGAAGATGAGAGTCTGCTTGGAAAATGTATTAGCATGAATGGCCTGATGGGGAAAATGGATGGGAATGGGAGAGTGTGAACACATGGAAAACAATTCAAGGTTTCAGTAAAGGAAAATACATTTTAAAGCTGTATTTTAGGGAGTTCATCTGCTGCCAAGTCAGGCAGCACAGAAGGACACAAGCCAGTGTGGAAGTAAGGTCACAGAAGTTTAACTACCACCATTTCCATGGCAAGCTTGAAATCCCTGCTGCTAAGCCTGACCTGTATTTTGCCCACCCTGGCTACTGAAAAAGAATGTTGTGGTGGAAATGCTTTCTTTTAATCTGATTTTTCTCTTTCTGGTCAATAAAGCACTGGAATATAAAACTGAACCCATTTCTGCCTTGAACTACCCTGCCACAATGAATGAAGACTGGCCCAATAGCAATCCCATGACATCAGGCTTATGTTGAAGCAACAACTTAAGCAATAGAAATCAAGTTTTATTTATTGCTGCAAGATCTGGATTCCATGCCCACACTCCCTGCTGCACTGATGATGCAATCAAAAGAGGATATTCTGCATCAGTGACTAATTGACACCCAAAAAACACCAAAAAGCCACTATGACATTAAATGGCTTATTTATAGATTCTGTTTTCCTAGACAATTTATTCAAGCATATAAATTTGATTATTAGATTTTAAGTCCTAGTAATAGATTGGATATTGTCCCATGAAATTATAAACAGCATACATATCATTGTCAATGATTTTAGAGGGGGATTGGTAAATTAGAATAGGAAGTGAGAAGCAGTTTGATTGTGGATTTAACAGAAATGTAAATTATAGAAATTATTATTTGAAGGGGATAGGAAAAATTGTCCATGTGTATGTTTTTACAGTTTAATTTAGTTAATCTCTTTTCCAAGCAACTGAAATCATAGGTTAAAGGGCGCATTCTGGGCACACCTGATTTCTGTTGGAAGAATGTTCTCTTGCACCTGAATGCCAGGTTTGGTAAGTCTGAAGCACTTGATGTAAAGGGGGATCTTTGTTACTAAAGTGTATTTGAACTGCAGAGAAAGTCACCAACTCACACCCAGTGAAGAAAACCAGATTAAAAGTTCAGAGGGGAAAAAAACAGCTGAAAAAGTTGGAAGTTGAGGGACTAAAATTCCATGGGACAAGTGGCCGCCTCTGCTCTCCCAAATTCAGACAAAAATCAAGCAAGCAAGAACTCCTGCACATGCTTGGCCTCTCTAAACCATATTAGCAGAAAAATCCAAAAGGTTTGTGCAGCTTGTGAGCTTGGGATCTTTGCAGACATTGATCAGAGGACTTTTTACAATGCTGTGTAGTGAGAGGACAATGGGGAATGGCTTCAAACTGATGGAGAGCAGGGTATTAGGGTATTAGACAGGATATTAGGAAAAATTCTTTATTGTGAGGGTGCTGAGGCCCTGACAGAAGGTTGTGGCTGCCCCATCCCTGGGAGTGTTCAAGCCAGATTGGATGGGGCTTGGAACAACCTGATCTGGTGGAAGTACCCCTAAAAAATCCCATTTCTTTAGCTGACCTCTTGGAAAGGCATTTGCTTGGAAAAGGCTGAAATGCCTCCTGGTCTGTAGTTATGCTCCCCTTATGACAATCTCAACTAGAACAGCACATTTTGCTTAAATTCAGCCCAGTACAAGTCCTTACACTTGTGTTTGTAGAACCTGGTGCAGCACAGGAGAAAGGGGGGCTGGGGGCACCACAATTCAGTGGGAAATATTCTTTTCTTTGTATTCCTGAGTCATTTTTGTCTGCCCAGAACTGATGTTTGAAATGTGCATAACCACTGACCGTGACAATTATTGTCTGATGAGTGCCATGGAGAGCAAACAGCAATAATATCCCCTTGTGCTTGTGAAATAGTCTGTGGGCTAACAAACTAATTACCACTGTTTGAATACCACATTTCCTTCCTCCAGAAATCAAGAGTGCCCTTTGCCAAGTTGCAGTTTACTCCAAGATCTGGCACCTGCAGACTTGAGCCTGGTGCCTCCAAGATGCCTGAAATGTAAGATTATGTAATGCAGATGCCCATGTTGGTTGGAGACAATTAAATAAATGTACAGTGATTTTCCACTCGTGCACATCATAAACATTCCCAAATATTTAAAAAAGTAGGGGAGTTGCTGCACAGCCTTTGGGATGAGCATGAGCTGTAACCCCACTCAGCACACTTTGCAGAATTAATACAAAAACCTAAAACTGAATCAGTTGTCCAGTTTGCTCACATGTGCTGAAGGTTCAAAAGGCAAAGACTCAAACCTGACCCAAGCCTGCTCAGTTCACAAAGGTTTGCAGGTACCCTCTGCCTTTACTGAGGGCTGCACAGATCCCTGTGCAAACACAAGGTCTTTCCTCCCTGGCTGTCAGAGCCACTCTGTCCCAGTGTGCTCCTGCTGTGGCTGGGGCTCCAGGAATATTGCACAAGGAAAAGCTTGCAAAGTAAGGATTTTGACAAGATTCAGGTGGTGCATAGAATATTCCTTTCACATTCTCTTTTTGGAAGCCCTTCCCAGATGCAGGGATAATGCCAAGTTCCCAGACACTTTCAGTGTGTAAGGAAGAATGAACCACTGAATAAAAACCAGACATTTCTTTAAATGCATCTCAAGCTTTCCATCCTTCCTGAGTGACCCCCAGCTTCTCACACCTTCAGTGACTGAAGGGGGGATAATACTGAATAGACAAGATGGACAGGGGAGAAACAAAACAAAACAAACATAAAAACATTGCAAGATAAAGTTTTTGTATGACCTCTTTTCATGTCATGGAAATCCCTCAAAGTGATCCCCACTGTGGTCACTGCTCACAGTGGGTTGGTACATTTGCTTTCAAGGTATTTACTAACAAATTCAGGATATTTGATTTAGCTTCAGCTCCATCTTTAAAACCACAGATCATAATTTGAGACCTTGTATCAGTGTCCAGTTTAAATCCCAAGCTATTCCTTCAGAGAACTGAGGCACTAATTAATGCAGCCTTGGGACCAGCCTGTACCTGCACACAAAACTACTTTTGTAGGCTACACACTTGTGATGTGAGATCCAAACTTTAGGTAAGATAAACCAGGCATTCTGCTGCTGCAGGAGAAACCAAAACATCCCTGAGAAGGAAAGACCAAGATGAAAAATTAGCAAAGCAATTATCATTACTGAAAGTAGGAAACTAATTTAAGTTTTTAATTCCAATCCTGTAAAGGTTGATTTCTAACTTGCAAGTAAGAAGACAAATCCTACCCTGGAGGCCAACTTAGTGCATGTTCTCTTTATTTTTTTAACTTCTTTAGAAAATACTTGCCTTGCAATAAAAAAGTAGAGAGACATGGTGTTGTTAAGCTGAATTGCTCTGAATATTGTCTAACAAGTATTTAAAGAGATTTGTGATAATGAGCTCTTCTAACAAAAACAAGCAAGATCCAACTGATTAAAATTAAAGTTGGAAAAAAATTGGAAAGAATTAAGGATTAGACAATTGGAACAAATAATGTTAAAAACATGATATTTAAAAATCAGATGTTTAATAAATATTTCTCATTTTATGGAAGCAGCCAGCTCTCCTACACTGCTGCTAAAGCCATTCACCTGCAGTGCCCCTTTCCAGGCTCTCTCCAGAGGTTTCCCCTGATGACCTCCAGCCTTTCCCTTCACCTCCAAACTGCAAGGCAGAGCAGCACGAGCACTGCAACACTGGAATGCTGCCAGAAAGGAACAAATCCCTTCACCAGCTGCACAGGGGAAGGCTCAGAGGGTTCCCAAAGAACTCTGTGTGGCTTTAATGCCTCTTTCCTGCATCCCGACCTCCCTCACAGGGGGGTTGTGGGAGGTACAAGGATACTCACCATCATCAGAAAAAAATTAACTTAATGAAAGCCTAGTGTTTGCTATGGTAATTATGGCTGAAATTTAAAATTACCACCTCATTGCGTCATTTTTTTAGGATTTTTTTTATCCAGACAAGATTCAATACATTTGATACATGCAGATGGGCACCTGACTGCTCCAAGTTCACTGCTGAAAAGGCTCATGAAGTTTAGGTGGGAGGAGGTGGAAAAAAAAGCCAAGCACCTGGAAAACACTTCATTGCTTCTTTATTTAGATGCACCCACAGTACAGAGCCTCTTGAGCATGTGCAAAAGAGGAAGATAACACATTTATAGCTGGGAGCACCATTGAGTTTGAGTTTCTTTGATACCACTTTTAAGAAAGTAAACTGTTTCCAAAGAATGACATTTGAATCCAAGAATTTAAGATCTGCTTGTACTTTATCCAGAGGTGGAAGATATTTTCATTATTATTGGATGTAGAGTAGAAGACATTTTCACAGTCTGGTTGGACCAGTTTATATATTTTCATATGCACCTTTTAATATATATAAAAAGCTTCATTTTTCCCCCCTACCCACAGATAGTTAGATGCACCTAAGTTTAAAAACAGTAATGGGACCAGAGCATTCCTATGGGGAAAAATGAACTTTTGCTGCCCTCTCCTGCTTAAACAATGAAATGCTAAAATATTAAGATCTATGAGTCTAATGCTAACCTTGAAACAAAAAGCATGACAGGTCATGCGCTATACTACAATCAAAAATAGGACAACAACAAGAAATGTATTGGTACTATTTATATTTGAAAACTCCTCATGGCTCCATGAGGTTATGAATACAACATATTTACAGCAGGTGATCCAAGTAACAAAAACTCTTACTCAGAGAGGTTGTGATAAAAAGCACACGCTTCTGTGGATGGGAAGCAACACTTGGATAAAAGTTTTCTACCAAAACTAGTTCCATTCTCTTTCAAGATGTTGTTTCAGAGTTCAAAATGGAAAACTGGGCTACATAAAATCTGCTGCACATACCAACTAGGAAGAACTAATTCATGGCTCACTCCAGAGCTGCTAAGGGAAGCACAGGAGCCAAATTAAAAAAGCTGTAAGTAAATAAAAACATTCTTCAAACTTGAGCATCATCACTCTTGTCTTCTTTAAGGGCAACTGCTTTGGGATAGTGGTGTCACACAGTTAAGAGAAAAGGGCATCCTTGTTTTCAAAGACAAAACTAAAAGGAAATTATGTCAGTTTTACTTGGAGGGAGAAGAATCTCATCTTTCCCACTCCTCACAAAACAATAAAGAGCTTTTTAGAGCCCATAATATATTTTCTTTTCCATTGAGTGAGAGCCTAAGGCTGTACTTATGCACATATAATGCAAGTACAGCTGCTGCATTTCTTACTCAAGCAATTCTTGGCTCCAACACCCTCGATTTTTCCATATATGAGAACAGATAAAAAAATAAATTAAACCCTTTTACTTATGCTAACAAAACCAAGATTAAATTTACTATAACCCTGCTAGCAAATGCTCCAATGGCATTAGAATACCTTTATTTAAAGCATTCCAACCTTTGGAAGAGAGACAAAAAACACTCAAAAGCGACGAAAGGAAAACAGTACGGGAGACGTGCAAGATGAAGAAAGCAACATGTGGTCAATTCAGAGTGTATGAGAGGAACTCTGCTTGCACAGCTGGTACATCCCCATGGCCCAGTGCCCTCACAGCTCCTTCCTGTGAGCTGGCAGTGCCCAACCCTTCCCCTGAGACCAATGTGGCCCAGGACACGCAGGACCACCCAACGCCTGCCGGACGAGCAGTCAACAACGACACTGACACCAACCAAGGTGGCTTGTGGAACTCAAGAAGCAAACAAACAAAAGTGTAATTTATGATGCACTGATCACACTGGGGCCCTCGGGCTGCCTTCCTCTTCCTCCTGCTGCAGCTCCAGCCCTGCGGGGCCGGGCACGGCGCTGGGGCTGCGGCACACGCGGGGTCCTGGCTGCAGGCGCCTCTTCAGGTGCTTCACGCAGCCTCCTTTAGAGTCAAGTGACTTCAAACAACAGCACATCACCTCCTTCTCCTTGAAGGAACACGCCTTCTCAGAAGTGATAAATCATCTAGGAACGTCACACACTCCCCGCTGTCCCCGTGGCAGAGGCCAGGAAATATTGCAACCCACCAGGGTCTGGTCAGTTTTGTATGATCAAGAGTAGAATGACGTGGCAAAACCAAAAATAGTTATGAACAAACAACACTCACCTAAACTCTAAGTACAGGACAAGGTGCTTTTTCTAATTTCACATTGTTGTGTTTTACTCCACCAGGTGAAGAACATCAAGTTTTATTCCTCCATTCTTTCTCAGGTTTTCACAATGGAACATAGTCTTTGAGCATGAGTTTGAGTCCACCCTCTTGTACTGTGAAATGATCATTTCACACAGAAATCACACTAGCAAGTTTGTTTTCTTGGTAACAGAAATAAAAGACTGTCAAAATCAATGGGCTAAGGGACATGATTTGTTATAAATTTATTTAATCTTCAGTATTTCAGCTTGCACCTTTGCTTCAGCACTTTAAAATAAAATGTTTCAACTATGACAGTAACTGCCTAATTTACATTGAGTCCCAGTCAATGTTCTTAAAAGAAGCTCATAGTAATCCCATTAAATCATGTTGTGTTTGGTGTTGCATATGACTAGTTCCACTTTTTTTTTCTTTCCAGAATTAACAGTGTCAAGTTCTTACAACGCCTTGAGTTTACAACATTTGTGTGTGCAGACCCAGGAGTACAAACTGTGACCTGATAATCCTGAAACAGTCAGTAGTCTAGGAGGGAATTCTTTTTTACTTTTTTTTTCCGTGCCTGAAAACAAGAAAACTTCAAATTCTACTGTATATTTAAATGGTAGGAAGAAAAATATACAAGCTTGTATTTATACTGTATTTCTATCAATGGCAACAGGTCATAAATTCATGTTTGCAACTATCACAAAGACTCATGAACACCAATTCATTTTTATACTGTAAATACTGCTGGATTGATGGTTTAGGATTATCAATTCACTGTTGTCATATGTCTATAACAGTTCAAAAGCATCCTGGAGAAAAATCCTGAAACACATACCTTCCGGTATAGAATAATGCAACTGCATTAGCTAAATATATACTGTACAGAAGTCTTATCAGCATTTTACCTACCAAAGATGTAAGATTCCACTTTCAAATACAAAGCAGATAGCCAATAATGTATACTTATAATACAGCCCTCTTCTTTGTTTTTGTATTTTTTTTCCTCTTTTGTTTTAAACAATTTGGTCACAATGCACCTTTGATATAAAAGCATTTTAAACTTTATTATTAATACTCAGAACATTAGGATTTCCAGAATTTTTTTTTTCAGTAGCATTTGTAGAACCACTTTTGGTAACAAATACAGTAGTTAGGAATGAGCATCCAGATGAGAATGCAGAAGTGTATTATCCAGAATCCTTTCCAGCTAAGACCATAGGGCTGGTACTGTGATGAGTAATAGTACTAGAACCACAAAAACACTAGAGTATGTTTCTTAGAGGCTACATCCTCTTTTGCTGGAACACTTTATAAATACATATTAAAAAGTAAGGCAACAACTCCAAACTGTCCAAACTGCTATCTCAACTCAATTTCCAATTAGATCCATGACCACTGGAGATCAATTTCATGCTTGTGTTGTTTAGCATGTGTCTTTATTCTTTCAGAATGGTCCAATAAGAACATACTGTAATAATTTAGCAATTGGTGTTCCTAAACCAACTCTGGTTCGTGTGTCCAATGCTGCATCACTAATACTGGCTAGGTACTGAAGTCCAGGGTGTTACCACTGCCCTTTTTTTTTTTCATGGATTGTGGACACTAATTTGGATTTGCAATAAATAGGTGCACGAATCCAAAGCTCCCTTTCCTACTATGTTTATCACCTACTCGTTTTTTAATTCCTAATGTTCAAATTAAGGAAGCACCAGAGACAGCCTGGTACTAAAAAAATGCTCACACCAGTAAACAAAACTTTTATTCAGGACCAATGTTTTTCATGGCCCTGATCTGAATGGACATTCAACTTATGAAGATATGCAAAAGGAAAAGAAAGTCAAATTACAGTAAAGTTATCCAGAGAAGGAGGATGTTACACAAACTCATAAGGAAATGACAGTCTTTTTTTCTCTTTTACTATAAATACACGTAACAGTTTAGCAGAAAGACAAGCTAAATTTTAAGATTGTTCACATTTGAAAGTTGTATTATACTCTCTGCTAACGATAAATAAGGAACAGGTCCTGACAATGGAATCTGACATTGCAATTTTCATCAACAGATCTTTGAAGACTGGTTTTAAAGAAGGGTTAAAACAATGATTATGTTTGCAAAGTTCTGAGAAGTCCATCTGTTGTCCAAACTTTGGATTAAAGTCCTTATTTTTTTCCTTTACTTAGAGACAGGTATATACAGTGCTGTTGTAATAATGAAACAAATGTGAAATCTACTGTAAAGTTGCACAATACAGAAAACTGTTGCTCCATCTTCTACTACATAAATGTGTGACTCCACAGGTTAATAATGCTGTTTTGTATTTTTGTTAAGTTGGAATTATTCCATCACGTCTAAGACCTCTCTTTAATTCCAAATCCTCCAGTTTTTTCCACAGTTCTTCACGCTCTTTCTCTTTCTTCTTCTCACTGACAGATGAAATAAAACAAAGAGTTAGCAGGAGAGAAGACTGGAGATAAATAATATTTATGTTAAAAAATATATAGTTGACATTAAATAGCTGCACTAATTTTTGTAAGCACAACTGCAATTTTCCTAATGTATATTTAATTTTTGTTAAATATTTTCTTGGTTTTTTTCTTTTTTGTTACTTACATGAATTTAACTAAACAAAGCAGTATGGGAAGAGCATAAAATGTAAGCTGAGCAAAGTGGCAGTGTTCATAGACACTCATTTGCAATGAGGAATTAAAAATGCAGTGGTAAAAATTCTGTAGTTTTACTACAGAACTGATCTGTCAAAATTATAAAAATTAACTTTTTGGATTAAGTTATGTAATTATTTTCATGTTTATTTACTTAAGATATGAATAATTTTGTAAATCAGAGCAACTTTCTAGAAAGCATTCCCCGATTCTTTTAGAATCACTATTTTTACTTACATGACTGCTGGCTTCCCTATAGCTTAGGCACCAGCCAAGGCAAAGTTCAGCCTACAAGATCTGCCTTTTGTGCAGTGAGTTACTCTTTTTCCACACCAAATTCCTGCAAGATCTGTGTAGCATTTGCTTTAAAAACAGATTTTAGTGGCTGATTTGAGAAAATTAAACAGCAAACCTAACATTTACTTTACCTGCATTGTTTGCTTTCTAAATTTCCTGTCTCTGCCTCAGCTTACTGTGAATAAATCTCCTTGAGAGTGCAAGGCACAAAATGCTCTCAAGTTCTATGACATCACCTTGCAGGTTTAGATGAAATGGAAATCTAACAATGACAGAGACACAGATTCTCTGCCAGTCACATTAGAGAAGTTTTGAGAAGTATTTCAAGGGATTAGAAACATTCCTACACACTTTGATTCAGTCAACATACCAACATCTGGCTCATTTGTTGGGAAATTCTGATTTCCCAAGAGGATTTTAAACATATAAAAAAAAATACAAACAACTTTCAGATAAATCCCTGAAGAACAGTAAAGGAAAAAAAAAAGAGTCTTATTGTTACTGGAAAGTATTTAAAATTAAATATAAGAATAAGTGAAATAGCCTTACATTTTCAGGCTACTTACCAATATTTATCTTCTAATCATTAGGAAATACATGCCTGCTTTCCTAAAGGTCTGTTAGAGGATGATCACCTCATCCACCTTACCTATTTGACCTATCCTAGCCATTAATATTGAACATATTTCTCCTCAAGCTTTAAGTGGCATCAAAACTACCCTCCTAAAATGTGGTTTTACTAAGATGCTGAAGATTTTCTGAAAACCTAAAGGTGAATATCCTGGGTTTATACATTCAGGTTTAAAATTATAAGAAGCAAATAAAAATGGTGACATGGTTAGCACCAGCCTTGGTAAGAAACACAATGTCAGCAGGTAAAAATAAATTCTTTGTGCAGTTCAGCCACTAAAGTTCCCCCATTATCCAGATGTGGGACACACACTGCAGTGTCTGGTGCTGTTCAGAGCAGAATTTCTCATCTTAAGGGGCAGAGTGCAACCACAAATGGATTCAGGTCATCAAGCTGCCTCAGTGAGTATCTGGACTAGATCATCAGTCCTAAAACTTTTTTACTAGGAAACCCCAGTTTGTCTCAACTGCACTATGTAATTGGCACTTATTTATCAATACATATCAAGAATATCTGGCTTCTTAGCTCAAATCTATCTCTAAATAAATCTCTACAAGTAAAATACCATATTAATGAACTAGCCTGTTATGTACAGAGTTTTTTGGCTGTAAAACAAAGAGGAAAGAAAGGCCAGTGACTCCAGTCACACAAGCCAAAAAACTACAACAGCCAAGAGACTTTCAAGGTTGGACTACCCTAAAAACCTCTGCTGACATGCAGTGCCTTTTTTGCATTGCTTGGGGGAACTCTGAGTCACAGCCAAAGTATGGCTTAAATGAAGCTGCAACCTGTTCAAAGTTTCTGAAATTTGCTCCTTTTTTTCACCTAATCTTTGCATAAGGTGAAACTTTTGAGAAAAGATGCTGCACTGTATGGAGAAATAAAGATTAGGGAAAATGGCAGAAAAGACAGGAAGGCATTGGAGCTGAACTAATGCCTCTATGAGTGGTGTATTTAATGGATCCTGCATGCTGAAAGACTCAGATACAGCAGGACCTCTGAATAAGGAAATAAAAAGGCTGAGAGATGTCTCTTTGCTTTAAGATCACATCCAGCCAACAAACAGCAGCTTGGAAAATCAAATCTTAGGGGTTTCCCTCATGTCTCTTTCCAAACCTCAGTGTAACTTTGTTTTTTAAGGTCTTTAAGCAAAGTGTTACCTTTCAACCCTTGTTTTCCTTTTACCATTGAAGATCTTGATATACTTAAGTGTTTTGGAATGTGGAGTCAAAAAGGAATTGCATGAGGAACGTGGATTCCCAAGCCATGTAATGGATATTGTATTTAATAAAGCCTAAAGAACAACCTGCACACCCAACAAGCAGGCAAGGGCAAAAATGGGGCAGGGTCTATAATGTCTGAAATTCTGCAACTGCACCTGAGTGTAAGGGGAGAACTAAACTGCAGGCCATGTGCACAGCTGACAAAAAAAAGCTTTAAAAAGTTACCGCTGACGATCTGACTTGTAAGTGGCTGTCAGCTCGTCAAACATGGTGCTGTTCATTTCCATAAATGCCTTCAACACATTGTAGACTAAAGCCACAATAGCCCTGTGAAACGTGGAAAGAGAAGAAAGAAAGGAATCCATTAGTTTCAGGTGAAATCAAACGTGAAATAAAAAGTGTCTTCTCTTCCCAGCCTTTCTGTGACCAATTCTGTTCCTGCAAGTATGGTTATGTAAATTCTTCGATTGCACTGAAACTACTTTGGATTAACATACTTAAAGGTGAGAATGGGCTTTCATGTCCCTTCTGACTACTGAAATGGAGCAGGCCAAAACTCTAGGGTGAAAGGCAACAACAGAAAGCTATTACACATAACTACAGGCTCTTCCCTCGTGCTGTGAAGCAATTCTGAATGCAACTTCAGAGATTCAAATCATCAATGCTGGCAGAAGGAATAGAATTCAAACACAAAATGAAAGTGATTCATATTTCCTTATGACTCTTCTATGAAGCCGAATATTCAGTGCATCTATGCAAAATACAAAGCTGTATTTCAAGTGTGATTTCCTTGTGCTCATGCAGTTCTGATTCATTTTCCCTTTCACAGTTCCTGATCCACTACTCTGGCTGTCATATGCAGACCCAGGGC